>VZRE01015038.1:141444-158684 GCA_013396775.1 Cephalopterus ornatus | reverse complement strand
AGGTTGGATTTGTTGATCTCGGAGGTCTTTTCCAACCTAAATGATCCTGGGATTCTGTGTGAGGAGTCACACTGGAACAGTGGTGAGGGGAAGGAGCCCTGGCTGGAAAAGAGAGCGCAGATGGTAACTCACTGGTTCTGGTAACCTCTTCACACATCTGCTTCTGGCCAAAACAGCACTTCCAGAGTCATAAAATAAACATGTTTTGTGAGTATCCCTATGAAAAAAGCCTGCTGTGCTGGACATCTGTCTCATGGCCAGTTACAAACTCCAGTTTGAAATTCTGTTTGTGTTTGTAAGTTCTTTCTCCATGGTGTCTGATAACATGTGACCTCTCACTGCAGCCTTTCTTTTGGGTGGGTTGTTTACAGGACCTCTGTCCTCTGCCCGGCCTCCTATTTTCCTTGAAGTTTCAGGAGCTTTGTTATCTTCCAGGCTGAGTTAAAATTAAAATGGAATTAATTAAAAAGCTGTGACTTGGCTGTAAGGGCATGAACACGCACACACACACACAGAGTCTGTGAACCACAGCCCTGTTTCCTTTGGAAGCCAAGTTAAGAACAATTGAAGGAATTGGAAGGAATTTCTGATCTAGACAGAAATAGAGAAAAAGGAGTGTCAGGATCTACAGGCAGTGTGGAGGCTGGAAAGAGAACAAACAGCTCGGGGTGTCGGAGGGTGGGTGGTCTGCCATGGATACCAGCCTTGGTTGGTACGTGATATTGTCGCTTCCTGCCCCTGACTCTGGTTCTCCTGCTCCAGGCACAGCCTGATGCAGATGTGCTGGCAGTACAACCCGAAAATGCGGCCTACCTTCATCGAGATCATTGAGATGCTGAAGGAGGACTTGCACCCCAGCTTCCACGAGGTCTCCTTCTTCTACAGCGAGGAGAACAAACCTCTGGAGACGGAGGAGTATGAGATGGACTTCGAGAACATGGAGAGCATTCCCCTCGACCCCTCCTCGTACTCCCAGAGGGACAAAGTGCTGGGGAGGGACAATGGACCCTCCATGGCCCTCAAGGGGAACTATGAGGAGCACATACCTTACACTCACATGAACGGTGGCAAGAAAAATGGGCGGATTCTCTCCATGCCCAGGTCAAGTCCTTCCTAACACTTCCTGTTTGGCCCCAGGGTTGTGTCTGCTTCCCCCCCCCTCCACAAATCTCAGGACTCATGTTATTGCTGCCACAGTGTATGACACACATCTACAAACTCTTCAGATTTTTAATCATCTTATGATTAATTTTTATTTTATTTTTTTTGCCAAGTTGACTGGTTGTCAGTGGACTTATCTGTGAACATAAATGGAAGAGGTTTCCATGGCTGCTGTCCCTTCTGTAACCATGGTTTCACAACAGGAAGCAACTGTGTGAGCTCAACTGAAGGAGAAGCATCTGCATTTGCCAACAGAAGACGTGAAGTTTGCTGGTGTCTGAGCTACAGCCTCGCAGTGTGGAACAAACCTTCTGCAGGACAAAAGCATTTCCAGTAGAATTCCAGGCTTTCAGGCAGACTCTCCACTACAGCTGAGGATTCAACACCTCAGTCTGACACACCAGATCCTCAGATTGACCAATAGCTGCTGCTTTCATCCTTTTCCAAGGGGTTAAGTCCCAGGGGTGTGTGCGTGGGCGTGTGTGAGCGTGTGTGCACTATATCCATGTGGGGTGGAACCTATAGCAAAATAGACACTTCTTGTTTTGTACACAAGTGACAATGCTTTCGGGCACATGGTGGGACTCTCGGAGTGTCCTGTCCAGGGCTGGGAGTTGGACTCAATGATCCTGAAGGGTCCTTTCCAGCTCAGTTGTTCTGTGTTCTCACAGGACCTTTCCTCTTCTCAGAAGTGTGTACTTATCTTTTTTCCCATATCCCTGGAGGGACTGAATCCTAAACAGATTATTTTTATACTGAGGACTCTTGGGAGTAGGTTTTCTCTCGTTCACAAATGAAGAAAACATGCTGGGAGCCCAAGGAGCAGAAATCTGAGATTTGTGGGTACTTTTAAGACCAAACGGAGTAGGAGTCCCCTGACCTGAGACACGGAGTTTTCTGTCCTTACAGCATTGAGTATATATATTGTTTGTTGTAACATATTTAAAGATTTTTTAGTTTAAATTTTAACTTCATATAAATTATTGACTGTTTATGATCCTTTCGGGGAGGGGAGAGTTTGGGGGATTGTTTGGTCTTAAAGTGGTCCAAAGATTTCAGAATGAACTAATTTTAGTCTGGGAGGAACGATGAAACACATGTTAAGTTCATGTTTGACAAGGCTTTGTAATAGTTCCGTGATTTATACAACACAGTCAGCTGGCTCCAGTCAAAGCCCCAGTTTGGGTGTTGGGAGCTGAGGGGCACCAGAACATCCCAGCCCTGTTCCTGCTCCTCCTGCGACCCCGTGTCCCTCGCTTTGCCTTCTGTGCCACGGATGGAGCCAGCGGGAGAGGACGAGCACGAACTGCAGCTGAGAAAGGGACACAGTGGGAAGGGGGAGCACAAGGCTCTGGGCTCTGCACGTCAGCAGAAGCTGGAGGTGACTGTGGTTCGCTGCCTGTCCATGCTCGCAGGTGTCCAGCCTCGTGTGCCCTGAGATCCCCGCTGCAGAATTCCTGAGACGCGGCATTTTGGCTCGTCGGGATTTCGGCTTTGGCCTTCTGGACTGTGCTTTGTTGTGCTGCTGTTTGCATAAAGGCAGAGGTGATTGATTAGCAAACGATGTTAGAGGATAATTGTGGAACTACGTGTGTCTCGTGGTGTGGAGGGTGCGAGTCTGGCCGGAGAAGGGCAGAAGCAGGAGATGAAGATGATGAAGATGAAGATGATGGATGTTGCAGGCCTGTGTCAGACAGGACATGATTTAAAAGTGTAGAGAGATGCTCAGTCCTCCACTTCTGGAAAAGTCCAAGACCCATTTTGTGCTCTCTGCCAGGAGAAAACAAGGCTCCCTGTCTCGGGGAGAGCAGGGCAGCTTAGCTGGTGTGTGGGTTTTGATTCCAGCCCGGGCAGAGCTGCTGCTGTAACCCAAGGAGAGGGCCTGGAACGTGAAGGGAAGCATCTCTCCCAGCCCACACTGGTGGGCCCAGCCTCGAGGGGCAGCGACGAACTCTGGGCACCACCACGAGCCTTTTGTCGGGCCCTTTGCTGCTGGAGGCTGCTCGGTGCAGACCAGGTGGAGGGCACAGCTTGCTCAAAAATTTTGGGTGGAAAACACAGTCCAGACATGGGTGAGAACCTCTGGATTTCAAAAGGCCTCGTTTACATTTCTTCTGCTTTACGAAGTCATAACTGTTTAGCAGCTCTATACTACACTGCAGGAAAGAAGACATATTCTCACACTTTTCTAAGGAAGAGAAGTTTTTCTTATTAGAATTTTTTTATTTATTTTAATATATAAAACACTGTAAAAAAAAAGGCAACAAACAATTTGTTTTCTTAAACACACAGAACATGTAAATTTGTATCCGTAAAATCTTGGCAGGTGGATGTGGTGGGATTATTTTTGTCCTGTTCTGGTGCAGTCTACCTCAGTGTTTCTTAAGGATATTTTTAATACTACGCACCTCTAAACCTGTTTAAATATTCTGGTCTGGACCTATTGTGGATCAGGGAAAATCAGTATCAGCTGATTCCAATACCAGGGACCATTCATGAAGGGAATGGGAAGGAGAACAGCTCATCACTGTTGATCCCTAATCTGAGCAGTAGAGACAATGAACCCATTTTCAAATTTGGATCTGATCTTTTCCTCTTAGTTCTGTTGTGATTTTTAAAAAACAAAACAACAAAAGAGCCATTTAAATGTTTGGACTTTAGTGAACTCATGACCTGAAAGAAGCAGGCTGCTTCCTCCTGGAGCAGCATGTGCCAGTGTGGAGCAGGGACTGGGTCCAACCCTTGCTCTTGGGGTTGGATTGGGGTGTCTTGGTCCTGCCAGTGACCTCCTGAAATAAATCTTTCCCAGCACACCCTTGCTTTGATAACATTTCCAATGGCAGTGATCATAACTGAGGGAAGAGAAGCTCTTTTATCTAAAGGAATATTGGAACCTCGTATTGGGTCTGTGCTTTTCCACGTGGTTGATACTGGTTGGCTCTGTGAGTACACATGGTTTGCAACACCCGGATCACTGAAGCAGGGAGCGCGTGTTGCTCCGTGGACAAGACAGTCCATGCCCATGGCTCATCTTCCCTCTGCACCGAATGGAGCAGTCGTGTGTACCCAGCACTGTGTGTAAAGATTCCTCTGGTCATCCTTCCAACCTTGTGCCCGGGGTGTGGAGAGGTGTGTGGTACCAGTGGGGGAGGGTGTCGTGTTTCTCCTTTTTAAAAACTAGTGGTTGCTGCTCGTGGCTGTTCCTGATCACACTCAGCTTACAATTAGGAAGAATAAAAGAACATCACCTGTAAAGCCCAGCTCTCACTGCTGGAAAATCCTTACTCAGCCCACAGCCAACACTTTGGCCTCTACTGCTGGAAGATCCTCACCCCGGGGATGCCTCAGTCCTTCCTCAGATCTCACTGATTCCTGCTCAGAGACACGAGGGTTGTGTACAAGTGCAGACTGCATGTGCCAGATGAAAGCTCTGGGGTGCTGTGAGGGCCCCCAGCCCGGGCAGGGGTGTTGGGCTGAGCCTTTCTCGGGGGGATCTGCTGCTTTTGCTCCAGCCAGATCCTTATGAGGCGAGAATTCCCAGCTGCAGTGGAAGCACAACACTTGCTGCTGCTGCTCAGGAGGAGCAGGAAGGAAGGTGGGATGGCTGGAGGAGGGCAGTGAGCACCAGCAGCAGTATCTGCTGGAGGGTTGGCTCCTGCCCTTTATGTGCAGGGAATGTCCCACTTGCAGCATGACAGATTCTTCAGCCTGTCCAGGAGCAGCTGGAGCCTCCTGGGCACAATCTGGCACCCCCACGTCGACAGAAATTCACTCTGTGGTGAATCATGAGGAGCAAGAAACAGCTCTCTGTGCTCTGCTGAGCTTTCACTGAGAAAACGTCTGAAGTGTGAGGCTGGAGAGGTTTCTCAGAAAGGTTTCCACATAAATTCAATTGCCACTTCCTGAATGGCTCTTGCCAGTCTGGAACTTCTCTTGCAGGCCAGTGCAGTGCTGCAAAGCTTGGCTGCCAGGTTAGGAACGTGTCTGTCTTGGCTGCTTGTAAATACTCTATTGTGTTGTAAAATAGAAGAGCTAAAACAAACTCTGTGCCAGCGCTGGGTTGGGAAGGGTGATGGGAACTAGACCACGCTGCAACGATGATGATCATAAAGCAGCTGTGTGGGTGTGGAAGAGGCTGCTTTTAGGTTGCTGAAGGGTACTCTTAATTTATGGGTAGTTTATCTCTTTCCTCTTAATTTGTATTATAGCGTTGGGACACTTTGCTTAATTTTAGTATGTTGCGTATAGTGTTGGGAAACAAAAAATCTCAAAGTCGCTTCTTGTGTTACTGAGCTGACTGTGATGAAGGCAAATAGGAAATGACAGGAGCCAGAAGGGTGCTGAGCCTCTGTTTTAGGGGAGGGAGGGAGGGAGGCAATCGAGTTCCCTCTCAACGCCACTGTTACACAAAGACAGACCCCGAGGTCCCCCGGGCCCTTCGCTGCGAGCGGCGATTCCTGCTACCAAGACTGGAACCTTGTTTTTACAAGTCAGAAAGTCAAATATCTTTGTGCCATAAAACCTTAGTCTCAAGGCTGTGGTAGGTGCTCCCGCGATCCGTGTGGGATCAGTTCCGAGCCTGGAGTGAGCCAGGAACTGCAGATAAACCCTGTGATCTTCTCGCTGTGCCCTCGGAGGACGCGCAGGAACCCCGGTCCCTCCGAAAGAGCCCCTCATAGTGTCCCGTGTGTGTGGTCCAGGGAAAGGAACTGTTGAATGGATTGGAATCTAAGAAATAAGTTACTTCATGAAATTCAAAATAAGATTAGTTTGGTTATTTGTATGAACTTCATGGAATTTGGCCTTTTTATTACCTTCTGCTTGGCTCTGTGTTCCCTCTGCTTGGATTCTGTCTGTGAGTGTCGGTGTAAGGCCTTGACGTGTTCAGCCTCGTTACAAGCATCACAAGAGTGAAGCCAATCATCCAGTTGACTTCTGGAGGAACCTGACTGTTGAAAAACAACTCTAAAGTTACCGTTTTTAGCAAATCTGCTGTCATTAAATGTGTATTTCTTTTTGAAATGAATTTGCTTGTCCTTCTTGGAAGGAAGCACTTATTCTCGCAGTTTGGGCAAATTCAGTGCAGCACAATGTAAGCTGTAAGGGGACAGGTAGACAAATGACTTTTTAAATATTGTATAATAAAGTTAGTATTAACTCCTATGGCGTTGTTATTTTTTTGCCAACAGGTTTGCCGTCGGCAAAAAATCCTGTTCCTGGTGGTGGTTTATTTCCCAGTCCAGATTCCAACTGGTGGGATTAAAATAGTTTCCTTTGTCAGCCCTGAAGGTACCTTGGGAGCAGGTGGCTGGGAGGACTTGGGATAGTCCTGGCAGCTAAAGAGGAGCCACCAGTGGAGGTTAAATGCTCTTGCTTAGCTGAACCCCGGCCCCTGGTAAGCCCCAGAAGCACCAGTAAACCTTGAGCTTAGGACTAATTACCTGAGAGCTCCGAGCTGGACTCGACACTAGAGCTCTGGTAATTCAGACTGTCCCAGAAGGATTCCAAAGCTTCCACCATCTCCACTTCCAAGGGCTTCTCCTGTGACAAAAACTGATGGAGAATTTTAGAAAGGCCACCTGGAGAAGGAGAGTGTTATTTAAACAGGGGAGGCGTTACCTTTGGCTTGAGTTTGGGGAATGATTTTATTCTTGGAGTATCAGAACTGGTTTGTGTTTGAGGACCTGCATGGATGGGTTCATCCAACACAGCCCAGCGCAAATGCTCTTTGCTTGCACTTAAATAAGCCACAGTTTCATGTTAAATTATATTCTGTGAGGCCTTGGGGTTTTTTTATTTTCTTTCCCAGTTTATTCTTGCTGCTCTCACCTTTCCCTCTGCATATCTGAGGTTCCAGAATACAAGTACTACTGCAGATATCTCTCGTTTGAAATAAAGGATCAAATGTGCCATGATTTAATTTTTTTAAAAAAGGAAAAAAAAGAAAAACCTTCCCCTTTGATTTATTTTTTCAGTGTTTTCATATCTAAGAGCCAAGCAGTGACATGTACAGAAAATATCTTTGAATATTGAGGAAAAAAATTCTTGCTGTGTCAGAATATTGAACAATTAACTGTTTATATTAAAATTATTAATAAATTATCCAAGAATAACTGTTCATTTTTTGTCTGCTGTTGGTGCAGCACCTTGAAGGCTGCTTTGCCGTAGGGAAAGCACTAAATTCATAGCTTGAATTAAACCCCAGTAACCCCAAATAACACAGATCTGCCAGTTCTAGGCATGTGGTGTGAAGGCAGTGGAACTCTCCCTGATGGGCCATGCCGTCGTCCCTGGGTTCTCAGCAGCCTGATGCCATCAGGTGGACGTTGGTACCAGGGTCCTGATGCCTGATGCATCAAGAGTTGTGGCTCTGTGATGTAATTCTGTTGTTTCCTGGTGCATGGACCAGGTCTTACCTCCTGAGAGGGGGACAGACTCCTCACAGGCAGCTTTAAAGCATAGAAGTCAGAGGATCAGCTTCACCCCCTGCTGTAATGGGGTGTGCACCAGGAACCTCCTGTCTCACCTCCTCTCCTGCCCAGCCCCCTTCTAGTGTGTTGAATCTTTCTAATTTAAACCTGGTTTTGTTCCACCAAAGCCAGGATTTCCCTCCTGATCGGCTGCACCAACGAGGTGAGGGACTTGCTCTTCCTCTCCTTAGCTGCTTTAGTGAAGATGCCCTGCTTGCCTTGCCTTCAGTGACATCGCTCAGGTGGGATTGCCATGGCCATTTCAGCAGGAGCAGGAGCTGCTGCTGCCGCCAGCTCCTCGTGGGGCTGCCAGCCAGGTGGCGTGGTGCAGCCAAGCAGCTGGTGGAGTCAATAGAATGGCTCAGTATTTGCTTCCCCATGAGTCCAGGCAGCCACAGTGTGGTTTGCTGAGCTCCTCCCTGACAGCTGCTCTGGCCCTGGCTCTTCCTGCCTCAGCCCTGCTCATGCTCTTTCCTTGCCCAACCCTGGAGCCTGGTTTGGACACATGTGGAGCTCTGCTCCCTGACTTGCCCCTCAGGAGGACACAGGGAGTTGGACACCCATGCAGTGAGTTGTTATAAAAGCAAGTAGCGTGATTTTCTTTTTGCAAAAACACTTCCACAGGTGGTGACTCCACCACCCCCCTGGGCAGCCTCTTCCAATGCCTGGCAACCCTTTCAGTGAAGAAATTTCTCCTGATATCCAGCCTGAACCTCCCCTGGCACAGTTTGAGGCTGTTTCCTCTTGTCCTGTCCCTTGTTCCCTGGGAGCAGAGCCCAATTCCCCCCAGCTCCTCCACTCCTGTCAGGGAGTTGCAGAGAGTGAGAAGGTCCCCCCTCAGCCTCCTTTTCTCCAGTCTGAGCTCCCTCAGCTGCTCCTCGTGCTCCAGACCCTTCCCCAGCTTAGTTCCCTTCCCTGGACATGCTCCAGCCCCTCAATATCCTTCTTGCAGTGAGGAGCCTGGAACTGGACACAGAACTCAAGGCCTCACCAGTGCCATTTCTTTCCTGAGCCCATCTGGAGTTCTCTTACTGGGAGAATGATGACAAACAAACTGGTATTTTAAGATGTTTTGGCGTTGCTTCTGCTGGCATAGGCTTGTTCTCTGGGGATCCTAAAATGCAAAATTAAGCAAAGCCACAAAGCTTGAACTTGCTGTCCTGGGAGCTTTGCTGCCTGTTGGGCTCTCTAAGATGCTGTGGGGAGGCTGCTGAGGCTCAGCCAGCCCTCTTGCCCTTATCCCTCATCCCTCTTCCAGGCTGCCTGCACAGCTCGGCTTTGGAAACCCCCAAACTGTCAGACATGTGGCAGGAGGAAAAGAGCTTGTCTTCATTTGAGCTGAGGACAACTTACCATCCCATCAGCTGGAGCAGCTGCCTGGTATTTAGGAGCAGCCCTGATCTCTGATTCTAATTGAGCTCTTGTGGACTTCAGAGAAATTAAACCTTAATTCCTCTTTGCTCTTTTGGTTTCCTGGAGCACGGGGTAATTGCAATTCTAAGTGCTGCCAAAGCTGCGGTCTCTGAGTAATTGGAGTGTGAGTGGATCTTGTTCTGATTAGGGTTTGGCTGGAGCTGGTGAGTGCCTGGGGCTCTGGGATGAGTAGTGTGTGTGCATCAGCCACGGGGCTCACTGGGAAGGAAGGAATGGCTGTGTGGACAAACCTGAGCCTGGACTAAGGGCAGGGGCATCTCCCCTCTGGCCCTGGAGATGAAGTCCCTGTCTGTCACCTGCCTGGATGAATATGGTCAGCATGGGCATTTCCATGCTTTGTTATCACTTCATCCTGTGTAAGACGGAGACCTGGTGGGCTTCGGGTCTCTGCTGCAGCCCAAGGTCAAACCACGACAGCAAAGACAAGGGACTTGTTCACAGGAGCTCTGTGAGGCTCAAATGGTGCAAGGAGCCCCAGGCTGGGCTGGGTGTGCCGGGCTCTAGTGGCACACACACACAGAGTGGTTTTTCTCTGAAGGGAACAGGAAGCAGTTGTGGCAATAGCTGTTCCTCGCAGCCACTGCGAGCTCAGCAGCTCCCAGGGCCCCTGCTGGGTTTCTGGGGGTTCACAACTCCCCTGGAGACTCTGCTGGACCCTCCCAGAACCCAGACCCTCGGGAGGGTGGAAGGGATTGTCGGGGCAGCGCTGGGGCCGCTGTTGTGGGAAATGCAGCATGGGAGAGGTGGGTTTGTTTGTGCCGTCAGAAAGGGGAAGCGGTGAGAGGGTTGAGCCAAGAGGCCTCGTGAGCAAACCACTCTCATGGCCGCTGCTCCCCTGGTGAGGCTCCACTCCTCGCTTTGCTCCAGCAGCTGGAGAAGAAGTCAAGGCCGTGGGATCCAAACGTGCACAGGGAACCCACCAGAGGGATTCCTCCAACCCTCAGGGTAAGTCGCTCCCTGCGCAAGCTCCATGCCACAACAACGGGGTTGTCACTCATCTTCCTCAAGGCCTTGTGAGGAAGCAGCTTGTCCTGAGGCCAGAAGTCCCATTGCTGGGTTTTGTGCAGCCTCCCCCCTGCGCAAGCTTAAGGGCACAACATGGGCTGGGGAGTCTGAGCTCAAGAGGAGCTTCGCTCTGCCGGGAATGAAGAGGAGACGAGGTCGAGGTTTAACCCCCAGTGTGTCCCCATGGCTGGTTCTGGGGCAGTTCTGGGCTGGCTGAGCAGCCTTCGGGTGCTGCTCTTGGCTCCTGCTGCTGCTGTGCCACAGTTGAAGGTTTGCTAAGAAACCCTGGCACTGCCCACAGCTGGGTTTTGGACCCCCAAATTCCACTCCAAACTGCCCACTCCAGGGAGATGGAAGCAGAGTTACTGGGGAGATGGAAGCAGAGGGGATGTGGGGAGGGGTGTACTGGTACCACTTTGGGTTTTGTGGCCAGGTGAGGGAAATGGGTTTTGCCACCAGCCTTTGCACAACACCAGCCCAGCCTGGGCTCCAAACCAGGAGGAACCTGTGGTTGTTCCCAAACTGGCTGGGCTCTGCTCAGTGAGGCCACAAGTGTCAGGTAAGCAGCAGAGAGGAGGTTTGGTCTGGCCCGAGAGCCCAGCAGCTGCATTGGGTTAAAACTTGACATCTTCAGCCTAATCGAGGGATTGGGAGCAAACTTTGGAGCCAGTCTTGGCTATGGGGATGGTGCCAGTCAGGAGCAGTGGCCTTGGAGATCTCAGGGTAGGCTGTTTGGTCTCTTGGGGCAGTTTGGAGTTGGCTGAGATTGCTCCCACCTGCCTCCCTGCATGGGAGAGCTGAGGAGGACTTGGAGAAAGGTCCTTGCCATGGGATGGAGACTTGCTGCAAACTGCAGGAGGATGCTGATGTTGCAGAAGGACAGGGTTTCATGTGGTCCCTTGCAAAGATTCTACCGCAGCACTTGAAACCAAGAACAAAGGTACAAACGTTAAGCCTGTGGTCTGAATTCTTACTCTGCACTGAAGGTGACTCTTACCCCGGTGTCACTTCAGGTTCTGCTCCTGCAGAACGGCCCGGAAGGTGGTGATTTGCCATGCTGCCAGCTGACAGCCACGAATGAAGCAGGGAGGCTCTGGCAGAGGGGAAGGGGGTTGTGGTGTGCTAACAGCATGTTTTCTGTTTCTGTCTGCAAGTCTCGAGCAGCGCTCGGGGGTTGTGTGTGTTCTGGGGCTGCTGATCCCCAGGTCCAGCTGTAGGAAGTCACTGACCCGTCACACAGGTGGAAATGCCAGGGATCAGGAATTTCTCCCTGGCTACAGCTTCCATCAGCTGATACTTCTGACAAAACACTTGGCTCCTCCACTCCCCCCTTGGCAGCCCCTGGGCTGCAGCCCTGCGGCGCTGCCTTAGAGCGCGCTGAGCTCTGCCGTGCTCCGTGCTGGCGTCTCCTGCTCGGGGCTGTACCTTGCACGGGGCTCCCAAATGTCAGACTCGCTGCTCAACCACTCCTGGCCATCATTTTCCAAGCGCTGGAAGAAGAGATGGTCCTTTAAGCGAGGTAATGGCCCGTGTGTGGGGAGAGTGGGCTGAGAGTGTGCTGGGAGCTGGGCTGCTGCAGGACGGGGGAACAGCCTGTCCCGGGCTGAGCAGGTACCAAAGAACACTGGGGTCCCCAGGCAGAGCTTGTTTTGGGGTGCTCCCCCTCCTCCCTGCAGGGGACATTGCCGAAGTGCTGGTTAATGCTTTTTGTTCCACTTCATCTTCTTTTCAAGGCATGTACATGCCTTCAGGAGCTGGGGAATGGGTTAAATATCAGCCTTCTGGTTTTGTATTGTTTGTTTCGTGGTCGGCAGTGAGCTGGAGGTCCTGGTTCTTGCAGACAGCTGTCTCTGCACGCTGCCTGGAGAGAGCTTGGGGTTTGAGCAGATGCTGGGGAAAGATTCTTCTGGTCATCTAGTGAGGGCTGGTGAGCACAGCCAGAGCTGTGCGGTTTGGGTGGCCCTCGCTGGGCTTCCCAGTGTCCGACAGCAGGGATGGGAAGTGACAGCAATGGTGTGAACTGGCCTCATTCCTGCATGTGGTGCCATGACTTGGAAACAGGGAAGTGAGAGCCCTGACATGGGCAGTCCCAGAGGAGCTGGACGCTGCTGTCCTTGCCTGCAAACACTGCTTCAGGCTGACGATGTTGGGTACCTTTGCCTGTGGCATTAGAGCTCCGGGCACTCTTTCTCCTCCATTATTCCTTGACCCCTCCCAGTTCTCCTCTGATGTGGATGTGCGGGAGACCAAGATCCAAACTGAACACTTGAAGGAAGGGCAGTCTGGAGCAGGAGGCAGGGTCATGCAGGCTCTGATGTGTGATGAGCCCCAAGCCCCAGCTGAACACCCCACTCCATCCTCCCCAGTGCCGTGCCTGCTGGAGTGGTTATGTGCTCACTGGGAAGGCTCAGGTGGGCTGTTTTCTCTGACAAATGAATTAGCCTCACAGTGCTCTCAAGCACTGACTGCTTTGGAGAGAACCTGGGTAGAATCAGCTCCTCTCAGCATGTGCTTTCAGAGCGGTTTGTTCCAATGGGGCTTGTGCTGTGGGCACAAAACATTGGGGTCTCACTCAGGAGGGAATCAGAGGGGCTGCAAATCCCCCTCAGCCCCACCAAGACCTTTCAGCTGAGAGTGAGCAGAAAACTGCTGGCTCCCTGCTCCTCTGCCCTCTGTGCCCAACAGCCAGGCCAGGGTGATAAGGCAGCAGTGTCTTACAGTGTGGGACAGCTTATCCTCCCCCTTCCCCTGCCCGGGCTGCAGGAGCCAACCCCCACCTCTGCCAATGCAGGCAATGAGGGGCCCAGACCAGGCCAGGGACTGCCTTTCAGCTCATTTTGGCACAGGGACTTCAGCACTTGCTTTCCTGAGGTTTTCCCTGTAGCTCTGGACATCCTGCAACACAGTATATGAAGGGCAGCTGGTGCAGGGCCAGCAGAGCAGGGACCAGGGGGAAATGGAATCACTTTTTTTTTCTTGTCTGTGATGCTCCCCGTGGTTTCCCAACAGTCTCTACACCAGCTGCTGGGAAATGCCCAGACATTCTTGTCTTTCCTTCCTCCTGGGATTGTTTCACGCAGCAGAACTGCCCAGTGCCTTTGTCCCAACGCATTTGGCGTGGCCTTTCCCTGGTGGGAACGCAGACAGTGTTTGATGTTGGAGGATGTGACTGGTGTGGTGAGAGCTCCCATCCATTTTTCCTCTGACGTGTTCCCTGCCAGCGCCAGCCTGGCTCCAGGGTCACTTGGGGACCTGTAGCATCCTGCACCGAGCTGGGGGCAGGTGAGGACAGGACACTGCTGGCAGAGCTCATTCCAGTGCTGGCTGCTCTGGTGCTGTCCCCTGCTGTGACACTCCTGGGTGCATCTGCAGTAAGCGGCCTGTCTGAGGGAAAGCAGCAGAGGTGGTTGTAGGAGGAAGGGTTTGACTGTAGGTCTGAGTTGGAATTATTCAAATCTCTGTTGGGCTCCCAGTGGCCTTGCACAGAGTTACAGCCAGGGCAGCTCATCTAGCTGATCCCACTCTCTCCACAGCATCAAAACCCCCGAGACTGTCCCAGACTGTCACATGCACTGGACACCTGTCACTGCTTCCTTCCTCCCCACACAGCAGTCCTCATGTTTCACCCGTGGGAAGCTCTGGCAAAGTGCAGGTACCATCCCAGCCCAGCTTCCACCCCAGCTCTGCCCTGGGAATTCCTCTGAGGAGGCTGCTCCCTGCAGCAATAACCTTTTATGGTTCCTGGCCAGAGGCGAATTAAGCAACTGCAATACCTAATCTGCTTAATGTTCTCCTAAAGCAAACAGCATTTGTTCTTGAAAGTGTCATTTTGTCATCCCATCTCCAGCTTCAGCTGAGAGAAGGTGACTGCTGCTGTCTGCCAGTGCCTGGGGGGCCAAGATTCCTCATCCCCTTATCACCATGCTGGACAAGGATCCTTCCAAACAGGCTTGCGCACACAGTCCAAGAGATTCAAGGGGCTCCAGAGTTTGCCACACTTGCTGATACTGGGTGACCACCTTGATGGTGGATATAGAGATGTTCACAGCCCCCCAAACCTGGACCCCTCCTGTGTGTGCTCCACACTGCTCCTTCCTTGCTCATCATCCCACAACCCTCCATCACCCTCTTGCCCAAGCGCCCTCACAGCTCAGCTCTGCTCCTGGTGCCAGTCCAGCATCAGCTGGCTGAGACTGAGATGTGGGAGCCCAGAACTGCCGTGGCTGGTGCTCACACATTGCCTAAAATGGTCTCCCCATGGCTGCAGCCCGTGCGCCGCGTGCCTCTGCCTCATGGCCACCACGCTCCCTGGAGCTGATTTATCGCATGTTGAACCGAGTGTCTGAAGCCTCTGAGGAGGATTTAAGTCCTTTGGTGGGTCTGGAGGGGCTCTGTTGACCGCAGCCTATGCCTTTGGCCAAATCCTGAGCCCTGCATGGCACAGGCAGAGCACAGGGAATATTTTCCAGGCCTCTGAGGAGCTGACTCTGTTCCAGGGATCCACTTTAGAGCCGCATAGAGCCTCGTGCAGGCCCAGAGTAGCCTTGGCGGGACGGCCGGACCTTGAACGGGAGGAAAAAACTTTGTTTTAGCTAAACCTGTGGGCCAGTGCTCTGGCCTCTGTCAGGCCACAGTCCTTGTCAGCTCCAGCAGCCACATTCCTGCTGTCTCCTGGGGCTTTGCTGCTTTGGCTGTGGGTAATTCACTGCTAAAGGGATGGTGGGAACAGGGAATCTCATTTTTCATCCTTCCTTGTACTTGTATGAGGGTCCTGGTCCCCCTGGAACCTTCCCCACCTCCTGGTTGCTTCCCTTGGGTCCATTCTTCCTTAGCCTTGATTCCATCCTCTTTGGGTACTTCAGTGGCTTTTACTGCCCACTGACACTTCTGGGTGCTGTTTATGCCAAGTTCATGCCAAAACCTGTGCTGGTTTAAAGGTGCATTGAGTTCAAAATGCTGATTTTTCATTACAAGCTGAATCCAGATGAATTCAAGAAAAGCAAAAGGTGATGTTCAATAACTTAATAAACCTCTGCCATTTGCAGATGCGGCTCAGGGACATCCTGGACAAGAATTTGTCCATTCATTAAAAATGTCCTGTGAAGTAAATTTTACAACCTTGCTAGAAAGCCTGTTTCAAATTTTCCCTGCTCTCATAGCTAGAAAGCCCTTAATTAAAATAGTGCCTTCACACAGTGTTTTCTTTCTATATTATTTATAGTCCCTCACTTGAAACCACCACAGACATTTAAACACACCAAACGCCCCTTAAAACAGAAAATCTGGCATCTGCAGCGTGCAGTGGGATTCAAGGAACAAACATCCCAACCGTCCCTCACGTTTGCTGCCTTTTTTTAGTTGGCACCACGCAGTTCCTGGCTGAATTGTGGAGCTTTATAACCCACAGCAGGATGCAAGATTTCCAAGAGTGTGTTTCTTAACAATGTCTTCCTCACATTAATATTTTTATACTTGGCTTTCCTGTAGTGTGAGGGGTTTCTAGCAGTTTCCTGATGTTTTTTCCCACTGGATAGATATGGCCACTTACAGTCTCTTGCTGTTGTTCTCTGTATCTTCAGAGATCCACCATGGTTCTTCAGCCAACAGCCTGGCTGTTTTCCCTTCACCTCAGCTGTGTGTATCCCAAAGGAATAAAAAGACTTCTGTGAGTCAGGCAATGGTTTAGAGATTGTGGCTGAGGTTTACAGTGTGTCTCGCTCCATAGGAATGTGCTTCACTCAGCTGGAAGATCTGTTGTACCATGAAACACACCCAGACCATGGCTTTGTTCCTCAGCGAGTTATCAGGTGGTGTACACACACTCAGGTTCACGCTCCTGCGTGGGGAAAATCCGAGGGAGTGATCTGTGCTCCCACTATTGCTCTGCACATTCAGTGTTGTCTGGAGCCAATAATGTGCCCTCCAATTTGCCTCCCAGTGACATCCTTTATTCCTTAAGGATGAAAAGAAAATCTCTGACAGTATTTTTATTCCTAGATTTCTGCTTCAAAGGTCCATAATATCAATAACAGCCATCAAAACGTGCTTGAGTCTTCTTTTACTGTGGAAATGGCCTCTGCAGCATAGGATGTCCTACATGGGTCTGGCTGGGACAGTGCAAGCCTGGTCTCTGGCCTTGCACATGCTGCAGCTCAAGGGATGAGATTTCTGCTGTCAGGGAATCCCTGCACCAGGGTCAAGGCTGCTGTGCCCCAGAGATTGCCTGGCACTGCCTGTCTTTAAGGGGTAAGGGAGAAGAAGACCTGATTGCAGTTGATTTTCCATCTCTCTCAGCTGTCTGGTTACCTGCTGTGACCTTCTCTGTCTTGCAGGGTCTGACTGCAAGCCATGTTTACGGGAACTCACTGATCACCACACTCCTGCTTTGGAGTATCCCACCCCCAAAAGTTTCCTCCCATCTCTGATTGCTGAGGATGACTCCTTCTGCACCAGCATGGCTGAAGAGAAGGTAAGTGTCCTCTTTCCTTCTGCTATTCCATGAGGCAGGAGCCAGGGTCAGCTCCACATCCAGAGGGGTTTGTGGCAGAGTAAGAATGGGGGAAAGGGGTACTGATCCAGACTGTCAGGGAATACAAGGTTATCACAGAATCATAGAATCAGATGGGTTGGAAAGCACCTCTGAGATCATCAAGTCCAACCCTTGATCCACTACCACCACAGTTACTACACTATGGCACTGATGCCACATCCAGTCTCACCTTAAACACCTCCAGGGATGGAGAATCCACCCCCTCCTTGGGCAGCCCATTCCAATGCCTGATCACTCTCTGTAAAGATTTTCTTCCTAATGTCCAACCTAAACCTCCCCTGGCACAGCTCAAGACTGAGCCCTCTTGTCTTACTGATTGCTGCCTGGGAGAAGAGACCAACCCCCACCTGGCTACAGCCTCCTGTCAGGGAGCTGTGGAGAGAGTGATGAGGTCTGCCCTGAGCCTCCTCTTCTCCAGGCCCAACAACCCCAGCTCCCTCAGCCTCTCCTCACAGCACTTGTGCTCCAGTCCCTTCCCCCGCCTTGTTGCCCTTCTCTGGACCTGCTCCAGCCCCTCCATGTCCTTCCTGAGCTGAAGGGCCCAGAGCTGGACACAGCACTCGAGGGGTGGCCTCACCAGCGCCAAGTCCAGGGCAAGGATCACTTCCCTGCTCCTGCTG
>VZRE01015038.1:127655-141364 GCA_013396775.1 Cephalopterus ornatus | reverse complement strand
CAGACTCCCAGGTCCCTTCCTGCCTGGCTGCTCTCCAGCCACTCTGTGTCCAGCCCGTGGGGCTGCCAGGGCTTGTTGTGGCCAAAGTGCAGGACCCGGCACTTGGCCTGGTTGAACCTCATCCCGTTGGAATCAGCCCAACCCTCCAGTCTGTCCAGGTCCCTCTGCAGAGCCCTCCTGCCCTCCAGCTGATTGACACTGCCCCCCAGCTGGGTGTCATCTGCAAATTTACTAATGCTGGACTCAATCCCCTCATCTAAATCATCAACAAAGATACTAAACAGAACTGGGCCCAGCACTGATCCCTGGGGGACACCACTGGTGACCAGATCCCAACTGGACGCAGCTCCGTTCCCCAGCACTCTCTGGGCCAGGCCCTCCAGCCAGTTCCTAACCCAGCACAGAGTGCCCCTGTCCAAGCCGTGGGCTGCAGCTTTTTCAGGAGTGTGCCGTGGGAGAGGGTGTCAAAGGCTTTGCTGAAGTCCAGATAGACACATCCACAGCCTTCCCCTCATCCACCAGGTGGGTCACCTGATCATAAAAGGAGATCAGGTTGGTCAGACAGGACCTGCCCCTCCTAAACCCGTGCTGGCTGGGTCTGAGCCCTTGTCCATCCTGTAGGTGCTGTGTGATTGCACTCAAGGATGATCTGCTCCATAACCCTGCCAGGCACCGAGGTCAGGCTGACAGGCCTGGAGTTTCCTAGGTCCTCCTTCTGGCCCTTTTTGTGGATGGGCGTGACATTGGCCAACTTCCAGTCATCTGGGACCTCCCCAGTGAGCCAGGGCTGTTGGGAAATGATGGAGAGTGGCTTCTGTCTCTGGGAAAAATCATCCCTAAGAGCTTTGTATTGGTGTTGGGGGGAATAAGGCACAGAAGGACCCTGAGGTGGTGGGGCTGGGGCAGGTCTGGCTTTGAGGGGCAGTAGGAAAGGGCTGCTATTAGAAAACCTGGTTTGAGAAACACATCTGCAAGTCTGGCCCTACTCTGCACCCCGAGTTCTGCACGGGAGGTGTCCCCTCTGCAGGATCAGTGCAAGGCTCTCAGGTGAGATTTGTGCTGCCTTTGCAGGAGGACTCATCTTCCACAGAGCTGGAAGTGCCAGCAGCAGACTTACACAGCAGCACAGAGGATCTCCTCTCAGACTCTGCTCTCCATGGCACTGAGTATTACAAAGACCTGGGACTCCTGAGCCTGCCCATTGCCAAAACAGCTCCAGAGACAGCAGCACAGCCACAAGAAGGATCCGAGGCTGTGCCTGCTGTTTGCTTATTGGAAGAGAGAGCAGGAACTCTGAGCAAACTGTCTGTGGATGTTGCTTTCTCCAACCCCATTTCCTGCTTGATGCATTACAGCGAGGACGACTGCCGCTTTCTCAACAAAGGCCACATGTGCCTCTGTGCAGCGGGGCCAGGCACTCCTGAGTGTCCTTCAGAGGCAGACAAGGAGCTGGACATGCAGGAGGCCCAGGATTCCTTCCCCACCCTGGTGAGATCTATGTCCACCTCTCGGAGGCACAGCTGGGAGAGCCCTTTGTCACCTGTGGACTGCAAGCGCAGGTACAGCAGGACCGTGAGAGATATTTGATATATACACAGTGCAGTGATGGTGTGTGAAGCTGGGGCTGCTGCTGGGTGGTCCCCGTCACTTGTCAGCATCTGCCAGAGCAGCTGGACACCCACTGCTCATGTTGGGTGGGACGTGGAGGAGCAGATGCTAGAGCACCAAGAGGATTTAATGTCTCTTTGGCAGTAGGAAGGTCCTCTTTTCCGGGTCTTGAGGCCAAGAAGAGGATCTCTTGTCTGGAGAAAACTCATTTCTCTCTGGAGGTAACCTTAAACAGCATCAGCTGCCCAAATGACCTCCATCCTCTGGCTCAAAGGGAATTTTTCCCATCACAGAGAGATTAAGAGAGCTCTGTCAAATCCTTTTTCTTCTTGTCTGTGAGTTGGCTTGGTGAGGCCTCTGCCTGCAATCACCATGAGGGAATGGCCTGAAGTTGTGTCAGGGGAAGTTTCAGTTGGATATTAGAAAAAGATTCCTTCCCCAGAGGGTGGTGGGGCACTGAACAGGCTCCCCAGAGCAGTGGGCACAGCACCAAGGCTGCCAGAGCTCAAGGAGTGTTTGGATGATCCTCTCAGACACAGGGTGGGACTCCTGGGGTGTCCTGTGCAGGGCTGAGGGTTGGACTGGATGATCCTTGTGGAGCCCTTCCAAGTCAGCATGTTCTGTGATTCTGTGTTCTCCAGCCCTCTGCCCTCCACGTGGCTGCAGAGGAGGTTGTGTTTTGTAGCACGATGCTGAGCTCTGGGAGCAGAGTCACTCCTGGCATTCCTGCCATCCTCTGCTCCTGCCACATGAATGCCTTGACCTCCAGGTTCCTACATGAATGCTTTCCCTGCTGACAAATGTATCGATCTCCCAGCTGACTGGGATTTAGGTGCAAGCCAGCAAGGACTATTTTTATCTCTCCTCCTTATATGGTACCCTAAAATTATCTCAGCCTGAAATCTTGGCAGTTCTTTATCAAGCTCAGGCTTTGGTTCTCAGACCTATTGTTGCCCCATGCTCTGTGGCTCATTCACAGTTTATGCTGGAACAGGCACAGGAGGAACAGCAGACTTGAGCAGCTGTGTCAGGGACATGTTCTGTCCCCTCACTGGGTGATGAAGCACGTATGAGCATGAGGCCAGGGAAGGGGAATATGCCCCACTGCTCCCTAAGCAAACACTTCCTGAAGCCTGTCTGTGGCAGCAGGAATGAGGTGACAGTGATCTGCAGACAGAACCCATGCAGAGACTAAGATTTTCCACTGAGCTCTATCCATCGTTTTGCTCCTGTGCTGTTGGCACTGCAACAGCACTTGGTGTGTAGGACATTGTGGGGCACTGGGGGAGCTGGTCCACCCTTCCTTTCCCAGAAAATAATTTCTTTTTCCTTCCTCGAAGCTGGGCCGTAGTGGGAGCAGGATTTATAACATGATGCCACAGTGGTGATGTGATAAACAACATCATATGCCACTTATAAATGCCCAGAGGGACTTTCCTGGTGTGGCAGCTGACAGGGTAGCAGCTCTTGGGTAGGCAGGCCAGGCTGCAGCCTGGGTAGCTGCACAGTCTCAGGAATTGCTAAGAGAGGAGTGTGAGCCACCCAGCACTAAACATCCCGGGTGACCAAGGAGCTGAGGGACTCGCTGATGGCAGCCAGAGGAGCTGTTTTTAACAGGCTCGGGACTTAGTGTCCAGGCTGATGCTTCCTGGCATTTCCTTTTCCATGTGCCTGCTGGGGTGAGCCTCCTTGTCCCAGCTGCATGAGCTCTCTAGGAGCGTCCACCGAAGGACATTGCAGGGGCTGTGCCATGCCTGGCACGTTGGGACAGGTCTGCTAAACTGGCTTGTTCCTCTCCCCTGATCAGGTTCAGCCTGGATGTCACAGAGATGGGCAGTGACCCAGAGCAGGAGGATGTGGAGAAGAGGAGCCAGTCTTGTCTGCAGCCTCACCTGTCCCTTCGGCTGCCCAAAGCGGGGCTGGGAGCCTGGAGCAGCAGCAGGGCTGGCACGCTGATCAAAGTGGAGATAGAGCCGCTGCTCCCAAAGCTCACGGGGGGCCCCGGCCTGCAGGAAGTGGTGAGTGGGGAAGGCTGTGCATGGGGCAGCAGGGAGAGCTGGGGGGGCAGCAGGGTCAGCTCCAGGCTGGGCTCCTTCAGTGCCAGCATTGAACCAGGTATGCCAGGAGGTCTGCAGGAACCTCAGCAAGGACGAGCCTTCTCTGCTCCAGGACAAACTGTCCCATCTTGCAGGATAAAGGCCCTGAGAGCTGGCTGAAGCACAGCCCTCTTTTCCCATATATCTAGCTGGAATTTCCCTTAATGCAGCCTGTGCCTGTTGCCTCTTTTCCTGTCCCTGTGCACCTGTAAGAAGAGTCTGGCTCCATCTACTCCATAATCCTCTGTCAGTGAGTTGAAGGCAGGGGTGTCGCTCCCCTTCTCTAGACTCAATGAATATTAAAAGGACAATTGCTACATGTTCTAAAAAGTGAGAAATGCCTAAGAAGGTTTCAGCCATGAGTGTCACTTGCTCCAGCCTCCCTGGAGCCCAGACCTGAGGCCAACAAACAGCCAGGTCTAATGTGTCCTGCATCATAACCCTGACAAAACAGGAGGCAAGGGATGAGGAGTCAGCTGTGATGGAGGCTCCCTTGGTGCACAAAGCACCAAAGATGTCCATGACTTTTTACTTCTCCAGAAATGTGTCGGCAGTGGGAAGAGACTGAGGTCCAAGTCTGTCCCAGCAGCCTGTGAGACTGTTGCCTCCCCTCAGATACCTCTCAGTTTCAACACTTCTCTTCCAGTTGTGGAAGGTTGGTATAGACTATATCTATAGCATTAAATGAGTTCAAGGTGTGATTAGGAAGATAAAAAACTGGAGCTGTAGCCTCTGCAAGGCTGGACATCCTCTGCTTACCCTTCCACATGGTCCCAGGAGCTGCAGAAATACAAAGC
Source organism: Cephalopterus ornatus (assembly GCA_013396775.1). Lineage (NCBI taxonomy): Eukaryota > Metazoa > Chordata > Aves > Passeriformes > Cotingidae > Cephalopterus > Cephalopterus ornatus. Next base: position 136,863 of record VZRE01015038.1, on the reverse strand, counting down.
CAAGCTGACTCTGAGTCTGGCCCCAGCTAACGGTGCAGTCTGAGCTCAGACATGCCCATCCCCAGTGACAATGCCACACAAGCTCTCTGTGGCAGTGTGGTGGTGACTCCCTACTCACACAAGGCCCACATGTGAGCACTGGCCCAGAGTCAAATGTAGAGACTTAATAGTACGGCCTGGGAAGTGGAGGGGAAACCAGCTATCATGTGGAGGGTCTCTAGGGTGGAATCAGCTCCTACCCTGGGCTGCAAAGCAGGATCCTCAGTAGTTGCTTTAATACAGACTGGAGAGGGGAGGGGTAACATAGAAAATGATGTAGCCTTCACCTCACCCACAGAAATGCAGAGCAGCCTCTTCCTCCTTAGGTGCTCTCAGCATTTCTTCCTCCTCATTAAAGGCAGAGTGGGAGCCCAGCAAGATTAATAGCGTCCAGTTGCATATCTTGCAATATGGTGTTATACAAAGGTAAACCAGGTTCCCTGCTGAGAGCATTTTGTGTTCCAGGTGTTGAACCCCCTGCTCTGGAGGTGCTGGAGAAGGACCATGTGTCCCCAGACCACGTGTAGGTATTGTCAATCCTGGCTGTTTTGAGAGGAAGGAGATTCTTGGGTGTATCTGAGCTACTGGGGACGCAACAGCAATGGAGATCCCACTCCATGCTGGGGCACAGCTGAGTAGTTGGTCTTAAACCAGCACTTGAGGCTTTGTGAGGTGCAAAATATCTGTGCAAGGACATTTTCTAATCCCTCCCTTTTCTCTTGCCCCATCCCTGGTAGCTTAAATGTCCAGAAGGTTCTTCAGGAGCTGAAACATTACCATGGGTAAGTGTGTGTGGGAGAGGGATGTGGGTGGGGATGTCAAAGGATCCATCCGGCAAAGGACACTCAGTTCCTTGAGGGGCAAACCCCCAGGGTACCAGAATCACTGATTTCTTCCAGTGAAACTATGGTAGAACTGCAAGGAGAAGGGACGTTTCACGTGCCTCTTCTGTAACTCTAAAGGCGTTCCTGCCCCATCTCCAAAGACGAGACTTTCTGCTGATTCAGAAGTTCTGCTCTTGTGTTCTGTGCTGTGTGTCTGATGCCTTTTCCCTGCCCAGGGCAAAGCAGAGAGCTTGTGTGCAAGAAGGCAGCGACTCTTCCCAGCAGAACATCACTTGGTTTGAGTTCCTGTCTAACGAGTAAGTGACACAGAGGGTAACTCACACACTTCATGTTCCCAGAGCAGACTGATTTCAAGCTCCCCTCCATCTAAGCTCTACTGCCCTGCTAATCCTGAGTGCAGGACACTGGTATTGCAGGGGTTCAGCCAAGATCGGGGCACTGAATAACACCACAGGCACAGATAGAACTTGCACACACAGTTTGAAAGTTCAGCTCCTTATTTGCAAGTGTCTCATTAATAAATGACACAGCTGATGCCAACCCAGATCCTTCAGGAGATGGAAAGCTCAGACTTGGGGTTCTAAAGTAATGTGTTAATGACCTTCATCAGTGATCTCCCTGAGCTGGGCTTGGCCAGTGGACTTCCCCTTCATTAAGGTGTTTTTGTTTTATTTCAGAAATGAGGACAGTGGGAAGAGCGATAAAGCAGAGAAAGGCACGAAGGTGATGCGACGCCTGAGTTCCCTGCGGAGCCGAGTCACTGGATCCTGGCAGAAGGATAAGGTGAGGGAGAGATGATGAATTTGTGGAAGGAATTGGGAAATTCTTCAAGTAGAAAAGGGGATCTGACCCCAGAAAGCAGTCAGCTGGATTGCGTCTGGGTGGCCAAGGCCTCTATCTTGGTCAGCAGATGCACTGTGCCCCTTAACATAGTGCACAGGACAGAGAGATCCCCAACTTCCATCCCACTCTTCTCCAGGGCACGTTCCAAAGCTCCTGTGCTGCCTTAGTTGTGCAGAGCAAGAGGAGTGCCTTGGCTAGGTGACTGCCCAGATCACCCTCTGCGGCAGAGAGAAGCCTGCAGAGACACAGCCAAGTGCTATGTCCTGTCCTTTGTCACACCTAGACTAGACCTAGACTAGAAGGAGCTGCTCAAACCTTTGGGAAGAGCACTGCCATCCCACTGCACCTGAACCTACCAGCTTCCTGCACACTCCTTTGTAGCAGTGGGGAAAGGAACGTGTGGGCAGTGCAAGGCCTGTGACCAGCTGTGCTCTTCTCTCCTTCCAGGGTAAGAACAAAGAGCAGCCAAAGGAGAGAGAGAAGGAGAAAGACACAAAGGAGCCAAAAGAGAGGTGGAAAGAGATCAATGGGCACCAGCTTGTGCCAGGGGTTTTCTCCAGTTGCACCAGCTGCTCACTGTGTGCCAAACCTCTTGTGAATAAAAGTGGTCTGCAGTGCCTGAGTGAGTATGGCTGTCACTGCCTGGCTCTGCCCCAGCCTCTGCTCCCACCTCCCCTCTGGCCCAACCCGGCCCCTCACCCGCCTAAACCAGCCTCCTGGATTGCCCAAACCAGCCTCCTGGATTGCTTTACTTCCCTGCCTGGCTTGGCTCTACCCCACCACCCTGCTTGGTCTGGCTTGGCTGTTTCTCCAAAGAGTCTAAATGATCTCTAAATCCTGCCTGGCAGTAGTTTACCCTCATTTTCTTTGTCACTTGACCATTTCCTGCCCCTTTCCCCCAAGGAGGGTTCTAGGTCACCTTGTCCTTTGCTGATTTTCTTTTTCCATGAAGTTCTGCTTTGCCTGAACAAATATCCCAACTGCCTGAGTGCAACTGGATCTTTTAGGCTGTTTTTCACAGCTGCAGTGATGTTTAAGCTCAGCATCTGCCCTATACATGGGCACAGGGATTTCTAGAGCATCCAAAACTTTATTAACAAACACAAAAGTCAAATTGGTGCCTCCCAGGACCTGCATGGGGGAGACTGTTGCTTTTTACCTCTGAGTAGTGCCCGTGTGCATGGGCCTCTGTGCTCCCACTGCATCCACTGTGACATGGCTTTGGCTGACAAACCCTGTCCCTCCTCTTTGGGGCAGGTACCCAGGGCACTGAAGAACACTTTAAAAGGGATTGTCTGTGGGCAGAGAAAATTTTCTGGAATTGAAAGAATTGCTCTCTTTCTCCATCCTGCACCCTCAAGCAATGCTCGGTCTCCAGTGAGGGTCTCTCAGAGGCTCTTAAGGTCAGTAAAACCTTCCTGGGGCACAAGAGGATGGGCTGACCTTGGACACATGTAGTGAGATGTGTGTTTTCCCTTCAGGGCAGCTGGAGGAAAAATGAAAAGGGGCACAGACCCGGCTATTAGTGAACACTTTTCAGGCGCACAGCAAAAAGTAGGAAGCTTGGAGCTGAAAATGAGCTTTCTGGATATTTAGAGAGAACCTAAATATTATGAGAGGAGGCAGAGTTATGCCTTGTCATTCCTGTCTGAGGAACCTCCTCTGTTTGCAGTCCTGCAAAAATACCTTAACCTGAGAGGACACAGACAGTCCCAGTGCACCAAGAGCTTGGAGCCATGCTCCAAGCATGGCCTTGGGAATGCTGAGGTTGTTGTTAGTGTGAGTGATTCTCCTCTGGGCAACTGCTATGGAGATCTGTGGTCTGGAGTTGGAGGCAGTTGTCGAAATAGGAGTGTGGCTCAGCATATTTTTATCCATCATAAATGTGTGAGAATTGGACATGAGTTATAGTAACTTTTAACTTGTTTCTCAGCCCTTCCATGAGGAACCTGTGTTCTGTCTTGCTAACGTTCAGAAGAAAAACTCCAAGGTGGCTGATGCACTGGTTTGTGTTTGGGACTCTGTGGCATCTCCTCTGGCTCTCAGCTGCTCAGGAATGTGCTGCCCAGGATAACGTGGGCAGCAGGGCAGCAGAGCTTGTTTCAGTGTGTTCCCTTTGTTTGAACTGAGGCTGAATTGGGCAGGGTTTGGAGATGTTCATTAAATTAATGGCCTGTCTGTGGTGAGATCTGGACTAGGGCTTGTTGTGTGACAGCTATGGGCTGACAGTGCCTATATTTGGATGATGCTGGGCTGGAACCTTTGCGAGCTGCCTCTGAGCTGGTAGCTGCTATCAGCAGCTCCCACTATTGCGGCTCAGAGAAGTGTGTGGTCTCCTGAGTAGCCCCTGATAGAGCTCCAGGGCCACCAGGAAGCTGGAGCAGCAGGCCTACTTTTCAGAAGTGTGAGCTGCTCTGTCAAGGGCTTGGTCTGAGCTGTAGCTGCTGCCAGGATCTGAGGAGATTTGGCTGTTGCTCGTTTTCTCATCATGAACTCACACTTCACCATCTCTAGACCTTGGCCCCCGGCCAGCCCTCAGTCCATCGCTGGTCAGGTGCTGCAGTTGATGTTGTCTCCGTGGTATTTTTAACTGCAGCACCACCACGTGGTATGAGGCAAAACGGGGTCGTGGAAAACACAGGAAAAGATGGTGGTTAAAGAAAGGGATGAGATGGAGCCAGGGAGAGGAAGGATGGGGGAATGATTAGGAAGCCTGAAATGTTCCACTGTCTCATAGACACAAAAAGTTTGGTGGCTTCCATGGCTGTGAAGAACTAGAAGAGAAGTGAGAGCACTTCTTATTAGAGACAGTAACAGCAAGAGGAATTTGGCTTTTAATTCAGAACAAAGAACCATTGCTCTGCTAGAAACATTCATGTGAGCTGTGAAGAAGGTAGGCAGCCCAGGTAGCCTGGTACATGCTATCTTGTTTCCGTGTCTCATGTGATTCCTCCCATCTAACCTTACACCACGTGATACGGAGTATCCCAGGGATGGAGGGACGGAGGCTGTGCTATGTGTCAAGAGTATAGACATAGGAGAGTCTCTGCAGCTCACAGATGTGCCGTGAGGAGCCTGGCAGGGATGAAAAACAAAGAGGAATGGTTGCAGTCACTGGGATTTCGATAGCAGTGGCCACCCAAACTCTGCCAATATGTAAACTGTGAGCCGAGAGCCTCTGGGTTTATTGTTCACCTGGAAATGAGAAAGCTCCTTTTGAGCCTCTGCTGTCAAGGGCGGAGAAGGTTCTGTGCCTAAATTAATCCTCTCTTATAAACATGCTTCCAGAGTTTATGCAACAAGAGCTAGATGAGTCCCAGGAAAGCCCTGACAGGAGGAGAGCTCTCCAAGTAGGCTGTGCCATGGAGGCAAGCCAGGGATATGCTGTGGAATACAGATGGAAAGGAGAATTGCTTCCCTCCTAATGACTTGAGCACTGGGATAGAGGTGGGTCTTCCACATGCTCTTTAGTTGACAGTCACATCTCTATTACATCATAGGAAAGACAGAGCCTGGGCCCCATAGGGGGGTCAGATCAAACATCCTCCTCAAAAGGAAACCTGTAGCTGCTACCAAAGTTTGTCGACCTTCAGACAAACTCCTCTTCTTTAAGCGAAGGTGCTCAATTTAATCAATCTTCCTGAACAGGCTGTGATGGACTGTCCTAGGCTGACCCTTGCTGGCTGCTTCAGTGCACTGGCTGATCTCTAACAGATTGCTGTAACAACTGGTTGCCAGGACTTATTTAAGGCATGTTGTGAAAGAGGTTTGGAGACCCATTTCCTTTCTCACAACGGGTAAGTGAGAGGACATGGGTCTGTGAAGTTTGTCAGGCAAACATCCTCCCTCCATGGCCAAGGAGAGGCCAGAATAGCTTTTGGTTTGGACTTGAAATTCGGTGTGAAATTCGCCTCTCACCTGGCACTTGTGCTTGCACAGTTTTGTTTTCTGGATTCCTAGTGCAGCACCAATAAACTAATACAGGAAGATAGTTTTGGCTTATAATAAGCAGGAATTACTTGATTTTTCTATCCTGAAATTTCTGCTCATACCCCACACAGAGTCCTGAGAAATCTGAAAAGCAGCAGACAGCCTGGAACTTTGCATTTCCAGAGACAGACACAGGCGCCAAAACCCTTCTATTTTGGGGGGAAAAAGGAGATTTGGCTGCTGTAACATGATGACAGTGATAAATGGACTGGGACTCCCACTTGGAATAAATGATTACTAACAGAATCCCAAACAAACAGAGGTTAAACCAGAGCGGCTGCGTCAAGCTGTGGGTTAAGGTGGTTATGAGCCAGTGGAGAAGGATTTGAAGCAAAAAGCAAAAGCAGCTGCAGGGCTGGTTGCAGAGGAAACACTGACTGAGCTATGACTGTGCTGACACAGAGCTGGTTCACCCAACTCAAGAGGTTTTAGAAAAGGAAACCAAAGTACATCCTATTCTCAGTGCTTCTCCTTTTCTGCTTTTCACTTTCTTCTTGTATGTGGGCAGTACTGCCTTTGTTTGGAGCATCTCCAAGTGCTGCCCCTTCCATTCCCTAATAAAACCTCAGGATCTTGTACTCTTGGGCTGACAGGTACATAAGGCTGCAGGACAGTAATCTACCTTTAACGCATTCAGCAAGAAACCTTTTGTTATTACAGAATTACACAGCATTAGAGAGTTGGTGCTCCTCTCCTCTTTGCAATCCAAACCTTAGCTCTAAGCTATGGAGTTTTTGAGCTGGCTGCTGTGCCAGATTTTGCACTGATTTTGTGGCAATGCCCTGAGGCAGCTGCACAAGCACAGCACGTCCTCTCCATGACAGCTGCAGTTGGGCAATCTGCAGGGCTTTACTTTTACATTACAGCAAAGCACAAGTTTGAAGTGCCTAAGGATGTATCAGTCACCAAGTGACAGCCAGCTGTTTACCCCCAAACTCCTTTATTTAATGATTATGTCCCTGTAGTGCTGACAGGCCCCAAGAAACAACCGGGACCTCATTGTACTCAATCCTGTGGAGAAGCAGCACAAAAGGGAACATTTTGGAAAAATAAAATCATTTAAACAGGTGGCAGTGTGGAAACCAGAGACCATATTGGTCCCATGGCAGGATTTCAGCACATTTCAAGCCCGAGCTGTGGCAGGTTCTTTTAGAGCAGCATGGGAAAGCTACAGGGTGGATTTTGAGAGGGAAGTTTGTTTTGCAATTGTTTATGCTGTGTTTTCAAGCTCAACAGGCAACTTGGATATGTGTGATTTAAATTCAACAAACTTTTGATCAGTACTGTAAATCCTCAGAGTGAAATTGGGAGGTAAGGTTGGATTGTGAGCTCTTCCCAGTTTTTCTGCCAGCACTGAGTACTCCAGCAGCCCAGTGCTAACACATCAAACGATACTGGTGCCAGGGAAAAGCTGGTTTTTCCAGCAAGCAGTTTGGTTCTACAAGCCAGTACATGGATCTGCTAATAAGTGAAGATAATTCCTCTTTGCTCTCGCCACTTGTCTGCACAAGGGTCACTGGCAAAGGCCTGGGCAGAGACTTGCTCTTGAGGGCAGATAGGGAAGCCAGCATCTGCCAATCCACTGGGCACCCCAGCCTTGCCTTGGTAAGGGTGTCTATAAACACTTCAGTACACTGGGATGGCAAATCCCACCAGGCTTTTAATATCGAATTATGTATGTCAAGTGCCAGGTTGTGTGCTGCGCACGCGTGAAGTACCATGTTAAATCTGTCACTGGGGATCCCACATCCCAGCTGTTACAGCCTCTTTAGTTTTTACGAATGTTGGGGGAGAACTGTGTGTCCTCCCTGAGGAAAAAGTGTGGGCTGCGGGTGGTCATGCCCTCCCTGAGGGGAAAGCACGGGCCAAGAGGAGATGTTTGCCCTCCCTGAGGGGAAAGCACGGGCCAAGAGGAGATGTTTGCCCTCCCTGAGGGGAAAGCATGGGCCAAGAGGAGATGTTTGCCCTCCCTGAGGGGAAAGCATGGGCCAAGAGGAGATGTTTGCCCTCCCTGAGGGGAAAGCATGGGCTAAGGGTGGCCATGTGCCATCCCTGAGAGGAGCATGGGGGCTGGGGGAGGCGTGTGCCCTCCCTCAGGAAAGGCACGGGCCATGGGTGACCGTGCCCGCCCTGAGGGAAAGTGTGGGCTAAGGGTGGTTGTGCCCTCCCTGAGGGGTAGATGCGGGCTGAGGGACACACACTGTGTGCCCTCCCTGAAGGAAAGCGCAGGGTATGGGTGGTCGTGTGCCCTCCACGAGGGAAAGGTGTGGCTGGTCATACCCTCCATGAGGGTAAGGAGCAGGCTATGGGTGGCCGTGAGCCCTCTCAGAGGAAAAAGTGTGGGCTCAGGGTGGTCGCGTGCCCTCCACGAGTGAAGCCGCAGGCTAAGAGGGCCATGAGCCCTCCCTGAGGAGAAGGTGTGGGATTGGGGTGCTTCTGCTTTCCTTGAGGAGAGAGTGTGGGTCGGGGGGGGCGATGTGCCCTCCCTCAGGGAAGGTGTGGGCTAAGGGTGGCTGTGAGCCCTCCACGAGGAGAAAACATGGCCTGTGGGCGGTCATGCCCTTCCTTAGGGGAACACGCAGGGTTCGTGTGGCCGTGCACTCCCTGCTGCTCAGGGGCAGCCATTTGCCCTCCCTGAGGGTAAAGCGTGGGCTCGGCGTGGTCATGCCCTCCCTGAGGGAAAACCGCGGGCTGTGGGTGTCCGTGTGCCCTCCCTGAGGAAGAAGCAGGAGGGTCGGGGTGCTCATGCCCTCCCTCAGGGGAAAGCGCGGGTCGGGGGGGACCGTGTGCCCTCCCTCGGGGAAGGTGTGGGCTAAGGGTGGCCGTGAGCCTTCCACGGGGAGGAAACACGGGCTGTGGGTGGTCGTGCCCTTCCTTAGGGAAACGCGCAGGGTGTGTGTGTGGCCGCGCACTTCCTGCTGGTGGGCAGTAGCAACGTGCCCTCCGTGAAGGGAAAGCGCGGGCTGAGAGAACCGTGTGCCCTCCCTGAAAGAAAGCGAGAGCTATGGGTTGCTCTGCCCACCCTGAGGGGCAGGCGCGGGCTGCGGTGGCTGTGCCCTCCTTGACGGACAGGCGCTGGTCGGCGGTGGCCATGTGCCCTCCCTGAGGGAAAACGCGGTCTGGGAAGGGTCTGTGTGCTCTCCCCCAGGGCAGGACGCGGGCTGTGGGGGCCCCTGCGCCCTTCCCGAGGGAAGAAGGTGGGCTGTGGGTGCCCCGTGCTCTCCCCCAGAACAGGACACAGATTGTAGGTGCCCCGTGCTCTCCCCCAGAACAGGACACAGACTGTAGGTGTCCCGTGCTCTCCCCCAGGGCAGAACGCGGGCTGTGGGTGCCCCTGCGCCCTTCCCGAGGGAATAAGGCGGGCTGCAGGCGCCCCGTGCTCTTCCCCCAGAACAGGACACAGGCTGTGGGCGCCCCGTGCTCTCCCCCAGCGCAGGACACAGACTGTAGGTGCCCCGTGCTCTCCCCCAGGGCAGGACACAGACTGTGGG
>VZRE01015038.1:111758-127107 GCA_013396775.1 Cephalopterus ornatus | reverse complement strand
AGTCCCTTAGGTTTTACAGCCGTCCCGACCTTTGCCGCTCAGGGCTTCGAGCTGCGGGGCGGGACTCAGCCTGGAAGATCCGGTGTTTACATTAGAAAGCTCTTTCAGGGGCTAAAGAAGGAGTGAAATGTTGCTGTGCGTTGTTACGGGGGGCGAGTGGCTGTAGCCCGGTGTGAAGCTGGGTCCCTTTCTGCCACAGTTTTAGTCTGAGCATCCTTGCGATCGTTAAGTCCTGCACCTCTGGGTGCTTACACACGCTGCAAGGTGCTGGTGTGCCTCCAGAAGTCCGGCATGTACAGGAAAAGACCTTAAACGTGTTCGGAAAAAAAACTGGTGAAATCTTCTCCTTATCCACAGTTGCGATAACTGGCCCATTTTAAATATTCCCCGGCCCTGGCACCTCAGAGAGAGGAGCGGGAGATGGTATCAGCTTAGCTCGGGTGTGCTGGGAGGGAGTCCCCGGCAGGAGGTCAGGGCGGTGATGGATTTTGGAGGAGGTGGTGGGAAACAGGGAGTGGTTTGAACAAATAACTCTCTGAAGTTTTCTTGTGCTATGTCTGGTGTTGCTGCTCTAATAAATAAGCATAATTTCTGAATATTGTGTGAAGATTTTGTGCGTCTTCTGCATAAAACTAAGAGGAGAAATGGCTGCTTCTCAGTTCCTTCTCGCTCCTCTCTTTAGAGAGTTCTGTGGGTGCCTTTTTTAATGGGCACCTTTTGTTTAAATTTGTGAAATAACAAGTGGTAGTTTCTCTTTGACATGGTAAAAAAAGGAACATGGCTCTCAAACAGGAGCCATCGGACATTGTGTGTTGAAGTTCCACCTCCTGTTTACCTGTGAAATATTTTAAATACCTTTTATGATTGTCATAGTTGCTGCTTCAGTTCTGTAGCGTTCCTGTACAATGGGGGAAGGGTTCAGTGTGAGAGAATTGAATTGGGACTTATCTTTCTTTAGGATAATATGCAAATTTTACTTGGCATTGTTTGAAAAACAGAAACATCAGTTGTTTTATGTGTTTCTGTAAAGAAAACCCCTTGGCCACCAGAACTTGCAGTACTGGGAATAACGCAACCCCTCTCCCCAGTTTGTTTCACAGATATTTTGACAATAAAACCAGATACAGTGAGAAAGTAATTATAGGTTGTTTTGGAGACCAAGAGCAATGCTCTGAGAGGGAGGCTGAAACTTGATAATTTAGTGCTGTTGCTCTCTGGCGTGGAGTGTCTCTGTTTCAGAATGTGAAGCATCTCATCTCCCTGCACCCTTCCAGTTTTTGGTTTCTGCCTCTGCTTAATTAAGCAGGTGAGAATACAAGTAAACACTGGCCACCAGAGCCACTAGGACAAAGTTAAATCTGCTCCAAGTTCCTAAAGATACCTGACCTGGATTTACCCAGCACAGAAACTTCCTTGTGTTCCACTGAGACTCCTCCTCTTTCCTGAGAAGATCTATCACAAAGTCCCTCTGCTCCTTCTGGAATGCTGCAGTGGTTCAAAATGTTTCTCAGCTGCTGTCTTGTGTATCTCTGGGTATAAAAATCGGATTTTGTATTCTGGATTAATCATTGATGTGCAGGTTCTTTCCTTTGTCAGTTCGAGAGGGAGGAGTTCCTTATGTGATGTAAGGGCGAGGAAAGAGGGAAGAGATTCTCTTTGATCCCTGAAGCATTGGACATTTGAAAACAGGAAAATTATTAATTTCACAAGGAAGCTCTTTTGTCCTTGGCTCTCTTCTGCTGCCTGCATTTAAGAGGTGGTGAATAGCATTAAAATAGTGCTTGAACTGCGTTTATCATTGGAATGTTACAAGGTGTCCCTGCCTGAACTTACAGTGCGTTTAAGTGGGGTTTTTTTAATCTGTTGTTTACAAAACACAAACAAAAAAAAATTCCTTGAGGAAAAAAAAAATCAGCAGTTCAATTTTGGATTAATCACAGTGGTTTTGTGTGTTGGTTGTTTGCAAATGGCCTTTGAGGAGTTATTTTATTGGGCAGTACCGTTCCAGACCAAAGGTCAGGGTCATAGTGCTCATAATGTCTGGTGAGTCATAGATTTGTCCTGGAATCCAGTTCTGAGAGATATTTATAGGACATTGTCAGTGTCTGATCCCCTGGAAGGTATTCCAGCTGGGGAAGAAAATGCATTTGCCTGCTCCTTTCCAGCCTGGTTTGGTGCCTTCTCACATACTGTGAGCAGGGTGATGCTTTTGGGTGTTATCACGTGCTGTCCAATAAAGTGCTCCTAAGCTGTGAATTAGTTACTGTGAGTCTTTGGGAAAACACCTTGTTAATAGGGGAAGGTTTTTGGTTATTCCAGCTATTAAATTCATTACTCTCAATCGTGAATAGGATCTTTTATGGAGTTTATGAGCCTTTTAAATATTTTTTTGCTGGTTGAGGCCCCTGTTTCAGTTTCTCTGTCACTAGGTCATCGCTGGCACTGGCCCCTGCAAAATGCTTCGGAGGGAGTGACAATCCCTGCAGTAAGCAGATCTGGGATAATGTGATGCTCCCAAAATTCTCAGCCTTAATTCCAAAGCTGTTGGTTAAAAAGCCCAGACATAACCACAGTGAGTTTGCTCAGCTCCCACCCTCTCTGAGGTGTCGGTGGCTCTTGTTCCTTTAGCTCCAGGAGTGGTGCTGTTCTCATCCAGTCGAGGTGACCCAAATCCTTGGATCCTCTCGGTGCATTGGCACTTTACCTGGTGTTCTCAGCACTGGCCAAAGCTGTGGCCCTTCTGTCACCCTTCAGAGAATCTGCTTTTCCTTGCCAAATAGATCCTCCTGCAGTTCCAGGCAGTGATGGAGCAAAAAGACAGGGAAGAGCCTGGCTGCAGTGCTCTGAGTTTTCATCTCTGCCTTTCTCAGGAATACCTTCTGTGCCTCTCCAGTTTGGGAAGAGCTAGCCAAAAGAGCTGTCCATTTAATTTTTGTACCTTCCCAAATTCTTGATCTGACTAAGACCAAATTCTGCCACTTACTGATGGTACATGCAAAAATATTTTTCTTTGTCAGTTTTAAGTTTGCTGATGCTGTTTTTTCTTTGGATGGCAGGAGAGGGTAGAGTTTTGTTATTTCTCTACACCTGGAACAACCCTTCACATTCTTAAACATCAGCCTCCAGGTGTGCAGGTTCCTGTCGCTCCTTCACTGTCCCCTGTCCCTGATTCTTCTCTTCACTGTTTCTTGACCTGTGCAGCTCTCTGATACCCTTTTCAGAGAGGCTGAATAAGAATGCAGAGTAACAAGAATAAAGAATATAGCGATCTTACATGCAGAAGAAAGGAAACCACATTCACTAGCATTCAAAAGCTTGTTGTAATCTTAAATTGGGGTGTCCTTCCTTCAGCTGTGACTGCAAAAGTGTGTTGAATAGGAGAAGGTGAAGCATGTCTTACAAAATGAAGTGTGCTTATAAAACAATCTGATTCTTCTATCAGGTTTCAAAATTGTGGGCAAAAATAATGCCCCTTGGAAATCATGGAGTAAATGCATTTCCAATAACCTCATGGATAATCAAGTCCCTGGATTCATCTGCAGTTTTCTGGGGCTTTTCTGTAGCATTTTCCTGTTTTCTAGTATGTTCTCTTCTGTTGTGTAAAGAATCTTTCTGCAGCACAGGAAAGTCATGCACAGCACTATTAGATATGTCAGCTGATTAAGTGAAAAATACCTACTGGGAGCGCTGTAAGTTGTTATCCTTAACTGAGCAAGTGCGTGGTTTTAAAACTGAAACCCATTTTTAGGTGAGATCCCTTTTACAGTTACCTTAACAAGGTTCCCAAGCTTTTGAACTGGAATTGGTCCCACTAATCTTTGACAGGAAAAGAATTACTGAATGTAATCACTGAAAATAGGTAAGTGTCAGGGAATGTGGATGTCTAGTTGAAGTTCGATAAAATGCATAAAGAAGACTATATTACAGAATTCTAGATACATGCAGTGGATTCCAGGACTGTGTGGGGAGGCAGTGGCTGTAGGAACGCTGTCCAGCAGTCCTCATGTTCTGCCCTGAAAGGAACCTGTCTGTGAGCAGCACTCTGATGTCATGGAGAATTTTCTCTGTTTCCTTTTGTGTGGTGATTTTTGTTGTCCAGTTTGTTCCTTTGTCTCAGGAGAAAAGTGGTTTCCATTGTTAACTGCTTGTTTGTTGTTGAGACGTGCCTTTTAACAAGCTCTTCATTTCCTGGTGAGGGGGGGAGGCCTTATCAATGCTGAAATAATGAATATATTTGGTATTCTCTACACGGTTTTAGGAAGTGAATAATTTTGATACATTTTTCTCATGCATTTGCAGAGGCACTTAGGTTTGAAATTAGATGAATTGCCTTTTGGTTTGTGGTGTGGGGTGTGGTAGTGGTAGGAATATCCCAAATAAGAGCAAAGTTATGGGGGATGATTGTTTTTGTGGAATTTTTTTGTGAGCAGAACTGTACCCTTTATTCCCTACACTCGAGGAAGTTGCATAACATGTAAGCATCTTGCAGGTCTGTGCGCTCAGTCTTTCTCTCGTTCCTGTTTTTATATCTTTATTAATTTATTTCTGTGCAAGTATTTTGGCCCTGTTCTTAGACTTTTCATGAAATTATGGAAAACACAAGTGAGCATTTCTCTAGGTCAGCCAGGAGCCTTAAAGCAGATCCCCAGTCCTGGCGCCAGGCAGGGGGGATGGTTCTGAAGAGAGCTTTAATAGTTTTTCCTCTGTGCTTTAAACATAAACAGGCTTTTCTCTGGCAGATATGGTGTTCCTCTTCCCAGTTTTGTTCAATTTGAGGCATGCCTGAGATATATGGGAGGACACAAATCCTAATGTCCTTTACTTAGTTGCTGTGTCCTGCTTTGTTTTTTATGGGGGATCTTGATTATTAGATGGGCTGAAAGACTGAGGAAAATATTTGACATGACCAATTGCCATTCTGTTTTGTCAAGCAGTAGTTAGCACAAGGAAAAAAAAGGGATTGGATTTTGCTGTACTATTAATGGATTTATGGCTTTTGGGTGAGGGCTGCTTTGATTCCTGAATCTGGGAGCGGTTCCTTTGTGAAGCTGGAAGAGGAGTAATGCTGTGGGGCTGGTGATGCTGTGGGGCTGGCAGGGCTCTGATGATTCTGGGGTGTGTTTTGATCTTTAATTTGCTGGAGTTGCCTCAGCTCCCAGCGATGCTCCGTGCAGAAAGGCAGCTATTCCTATGGAGTCGAAGAGATTGCTGCCCTCTTGAATGGTGTCAGTTTTGACTGGAGAGACAGGGGAAAATAGCCTTTGCAAAGATGAGGAAGGCTGTGCTTTGAGTGCAGGTCAGGCAGAAAACTGCTCCTGCAGTCCACAGTGGCTCTTTGTGCCTCCATGTGTGACTTGCACCAGCAGTGATCCTGAGTCTTACTGAAAAAACTCGAGTATTTGGTGTAAAATCAAGACCACAACAAGGATGCTTGCCAAAACACCTGAGCTTACTCTGCATCTCTTTCAAAATGAGGATCCATTATGTATCACTTTTCCTTTCCCTCGATGGGAATGATGAGGATAATTAAGACTTTTTTTGTGTGTGTGTTTCAGATTGTGCAGTGAATGTCCATAAGAACTGCAAGAGCTTGCTGGCTGAATGCAGCAGCATCAGACCCAAGGTGGGCTTTAACATTTGTTCTTCTTTTATAATGACAAGGCTTGACATAGGAAGTTTAATTTATGCGAGTGGTTTAGTTTACATCAGGACAGAATCTTGCCCTACATCTTCGAGACATCGAGTAGTTATTAACTTGTCATTATAGTAATTAATCATAATGTATGTAGGGAAAATGAAGTGAAACATTTTATTGCTGTGCTGAAAATTACTTACCTTGTGCCTGAGAACTGTGACTCACGCTTTTAAGAATGCTCAAACCCCATCACTTTTTTGGGGAACATAATTCAATTATGTGGTACCTTTGAGTTTTGTGCCACTGTGTTTTAATAGGTTGTGCCATCTCAGAGCTGAGGGGTGGAGGGCAATTTGGACATAACAGTTGCATGTTATTTCTAAGCTGGTCAATGCAGAATAACTTATTTCCTTTGTGAACTGTGCTGAACTTTGCCTTGCGAAGCTGTTCATTTTTGATCCGTGTCACCGTGGTGCCTGTGATTGCAGGGAAGGTCACAGGTTGGTTTCAGATAGAGGTCTGTCTGCCAGGGTCTTTTATTCTGGTATTGGCTTTGAAAAGCATTTCCTCCCCCTTATAACTAATAATACTTGAGGGAGTTTTAGTTTGTTTTAACCTGCAAGTGTTGATGATTTCAGAGACTGATAGCAGATTAGGGAGTACTGTGAGGGGGAAAAGAGAGAGCAGAGCAGCTCAGACCTGAGCAATTAGAGGTTAGAGGAAGTGCTTTCAGCCATTGGTGATATAGAAAGTAACTCTTTTGGGGGCAGAAATGTTCTTGTGGGGTTTTTGATATATAATTTTAAACATCTCGGGGCATTGTGCATTTTCCTTTTAAACCAAAAGATTCACTTGCTCTGATGCTTTCATTTGCAAGCTTCACCATCACCCAGACTTTCATGGCTGAATGAGCCCTGACAAACCACTCCTGAAGAGAGCAAAGAGGGAGGGGTGGCACAAAATGGGGTGAGGAAGGAAGTCAGAAATGAGAACCCCAAAGGGAAGCTACCCAAAAGCCATTTTATACAGACTGTGTTACTTGTTTAATTGTATTGCAGTGGTTTTTAATATGCAAGAAGGTTGCAAGAAGGAGAAAGTTGTACAGATTACCAAAGACGCAATTTGAAATTTTTATGGAAACTGGCTGCATTAGTTTAGTCAGTATTGCTGCAAATTAAACAATAGCAAAGAGTAGGTGAAGACTGTCAACATAAAAGGTCTGCTTTAATTTAATATGTTAATTATCATAGTTTTTATTCAGCTGTAGCTTCATTTTTAGTTGTGTTTCAGCCTGATTTGTTCTCACTGGATTTTCACTCCAAGTGTTAATGTCTATATACCACTCTTCTGACACATGAAAAAAAAATCAAAGCTGTTGCTGTGTTAAATCTTTGGTATTTTCAGTCTACAGCTTCACTTATGGTCAGTGCTATAGGATAGGAAAAATCTGATTCGTTTTGGACTGAAAATTTGGTCTGTACGTGTAAGAATATTGTCTTTTTTCCTATAGCAGAAAGATCTGCAGCACAGACCTTCTGGATCTCCACAAAGTTCGCCCCAGTGCATTTCCCCAGGTTTGTACTAAAGAATGATTTCTGTGCTCAAGGCTTATCTGTTCGATTGTATTTTTTTCTTTAATATGTTTTAAAGGCTATACACAGTGTGTTATTGAAGTATAGAGAAGGTCTCTTTTAATAAGATGGCTTCATTTTTTTATCTATTGGGAATGGCTTAGAGGCTCCTGGCAATCTCCTGTGTGTTTTTATCTCTTTATCTTTTTATTTTTCTTTATACCTTCTTGCTGTGTAACCTCAAAATATCATGGTGAAAAGGGATCAATAAGCTCGTTTTTCATTGATTGTCTATTCTCTGGCCTCTGAAAAGACTAGAACTGTGAACTTTGTTTTACATCAGATTTTCATAATTGTCTATTTAAAACTTGCCTGCAGCTAGTGGTTGCTAGAAATCTCTAAGACAAGCTAGCACTAATGGTCTGAACATAAGTCTTTGTTGAAACAACGTAGGAAAAAGGATCTGAGAAGAAAAAAAAAAGCCAAGAAGAAAGAACAGCTCTTTTGCAGCATAGGCTCTGAAATATCTTTTTGCTCCTGGAAAAGACCACCATGGTAGCAGGTATATTAAATGGCATTTTAATTTGTAGATGTTACAAGGTCTGCGTTAAGAGAACAGGCTTTCTTCCTCTAAGGTGTTTGAGTGGAACTAGAGCAGATTTATTTGACTCCCAGCTGTCAGAACACAGCTGACATGGGTGTCTGGGCATTGCTCTGGGTATTTCAGATTTTTTCAGGTACCATTTACATTAGAAGGTGGCTTCTTCGTGACACAATTCTTACCAAGAAGTAACATGGGGAACAATTGTAAGGAGAGAAGTGGCTGTTTGCATTACCAAGGATGGGTTTGTGCATTTAGGAGAAAGTGCAGAGGCTAAAATAGGAAAAAGGACTAATGAAATGGGAGAAGTTGGCTGTGGGGCTGGTGGTGAGCAGCTCTGTGGTACCACAGCCGGGTCTGTGTGAGGGAAACAGCGATCGATGAGGGCTCTCAGCAGTGAGCAGACAGTGCTAATTGAACTCAGAAAATGGCTTTTTCTCGGTGCAGACTCTGCCAGGCAGCCAGGGCTTATTTTCCATAGTCAAAAGCAGAGGCTGGAAATTAAAGGAACAGCTTCCTAATAGCCTGGGCATTGTATGTTCTTACCCACAGCACGCTGCAGCACCCAGCAAAAAAACCCCAAAGATCTTGGATCAATGTAAAAGAGAAATTAATTTTAAGAAAGGTATAAACTGTGTGTCTCCTGTCCCTCTCCCCACGTTTTGCCTCGAGATTTTTTGGTTTGGCCTATCATTGTGAAACCAGACTTGATGTTCCTGGCTTGTGGAGCACAGAAAGAGAACTCCATGGCCATGATTTCAGTACTTCCCCAAATGGAGCGTGTTGGTTATTAAGCCTTTGTTTAAGAAATCTGCCTTGACAAATCATGCTAATATCTAATTAGTCTCCTCTTGGGGCTTGGAGCTCATCACTTGGAGCTGATGGAAAGGACTCAGTTTACCGAGTTCATTGTAGACTGAGAGTGTGCTGTGTGTATAGCCAGGAGCTTTCAAAGCCAAGCTTTTGGGAAGGGAATTTCCAGCAGGAAAAGATGTGGTGATATCATTTCTGTTAAATGTCGTCGATGAAACCTCCCCTGCAGCCCTAAAACAATTTGTGTGTCAATGAAGATGAAATGAGAGACAAGCAGACGTAGAGCACGGGATATGAAAAAATGTGGGGAAACCTGTTTCATGAGAAGAACCACAAATACCTTGGTTTGACTGTGCTTCACTGAGCAAGGCAGAGTGGAGGAAGAGATAATTATCAGTGGAGGTACACTGAGGAGTGCAGACTAAGAAGGAGGAACTTTTGGGGATGGGTGGATGCCCGTGTTCACTAGAAAAGATGTAAACTGGTGACACATAAACCTTATCTGGGAACTGGAGACCCCCTTGAAGTCCTACAGCAGCAGCCTCCTGGTCCTGGAGCCTCCCTGACACTAGACTGTGACAGGAGCTTGGTCTGTGCCTGCAGTGGCAGAGCCCTGGGTTCAAGGATCCAAAAGATCTCTCCCACTCCCATGTCCTTAAAAACACTTTGAAAAAAGGGCAGCTGCAGACCTTGTCAGGGACCAGTTCTAAAGATTGTCTGACTGAGTCTTTGACTTCCCTGAAGTTCCTTTTTTAAAAGGATGTATTTTGTCTCCTGGTCCTTATCATTCATTACAGACATTAGTACTAAATAATTGTATCCATTTTTTATAAGTCTATTACAGGCTTCCACGTATTGTGTAATAGTGATTAAAGTTTCAAATATCTTCCCAGTTCACAGTCTGCCTAGATTTAAAAAGCATTAAAAAGCTGCAGTATTAAAATTAAATTTAGCTCTGGTATCTATTATGTGCAGTGTGTGTGCATGCAGATATAAATCGCTGCGAGCAATAAGCATTGCAAAGAACTTGTGGTTTTTCTGTGATCTCTGATTTTTCTTGTTTGCCATGAAATGTTCTGTGCCCTTATACGGTGGGGTGTGAATAATTGTGTGTAGGTTATGGTGTTTTACTAAAGGAGAAGATACTTTGCAATTTCCACACTAAATGGGCACAGTAGGGACCAATTTCCTGCACTTCAGACCTGCTGATTTAGCCAATACAGTAAGTTAAGTGGCAGCTTTACATTTCTAGAAGGATCACAGGTACTATAAAAACAGAGCATCTCTGGGGCCACTTTACTGTGCCAAGTCTGAGGGCAGCCAGTGGTGAGCATGGGGAATACAAATTCAAAAAGCAGCGGCAGGAGCAATGCGATTCCAGCTCATCCCGAGCTGTCTTTTTGTGGTTCCTTTTCGAGAAAATGGAATGAGAATGTTTTTTTGGACAACGAGCTCTTGACATCCAAGATCCTGTCGGTGCTGCGGCCGCACCCGGAGCGAGGGCTGAGGGCAGGCGAGCTGCAGTGCCCGCCTCACTTTCTGAGCACCAATTCCATTTTTGCCTCTTTAGCCACTTCCCTGAAGGAGCAGCCCCGAAGTCTCCTCCTGGGAGCGGATGGCACCCCAGCACTGTCCCGGAACCTCGGCATGACTATCGCCCAGAGAGGGAACTCTCAGGCTTCGCTGAACGCTGCTGGAGCTGTTAGCAAATTTGGGTGAGTAAACTGCTGCTTTTCTAACTCCCTGGCTTAAGCTGCTCCCCCCCTTCCCCGGTGCGAAAAGGAAAGCGGTTACAGAACATTGGTTTTCAAGCTCAGAAGGGCTTTATTGAGCTTTTGATGCTGAAAGTTATTTTCCTGAACAGTATGCTTTTTTTTTTTTTTTTAAATCACCTTGTCTTTAGTCCCTCTGTCCTGTGTGACAAAAGATATCCTATAAATAAGGCAGTATTTCAGTATCTGTCTAAATTATCTATTTCATGGATATACTTGTCTTGAATTGCTGTGAAATTCAGGAATCTCCTCTGAGTTCAGGTAGTTGAGGTTGTTCTGGTGGTGACTGGTGTAGGAGACAGCAGTGTTTTAAACTGCAGAATCCTTTGATTAAAATAGTAGACGAACTCAAAGCTATCAGCTGTTTGAAGTAGCTGTTTACTTTTTCTGTATCCCAGTAATGTTCCTTTCCCAGTGAAAGCCCTTTCTACTCTGAACTGTGGCTTGTCACCAGGTGATGTCCGTTTAAACTGTCGTATCAGAAGTTACAAACTCTGCTGGTGCTGCTCTAATTAAACTGTAATATTTCAGTGGTGGAGTTGCTAAATGGATTTAACTCTAAAGAGCCTAAAGAGTGCAATGATGCCTTTTATTTGTTCACTGTAAGATAATTGCATTATAGTTTAGGAAAGAGGCTTGTTAAAATAGTTGTGTTGCTTTTGTTTTGGGGTTTTTTCGTGTCAAGTAACTTAAAAGATGTGAATGTTCTGTATTGGTCCTTTGGTCTAATTTCTTTGGCACTTTAGACTGATTTCAGGAGACATGGATGAAGGGGATTCAGGCTTTATAAAATTTAAGCAGACTTCGGATGACGTTGTCTCGCTTGCACCTTCAACAGCAGACTCCATTTTTCTGGAAGGTATGGAATTTCTGTGCTTTTCAGGATTGTTATGCAACTTTTTACACAGTCCTAAAAGCATCACTGAGATGTTTTTGCTCTTGTTGTTGTTAATGATGGTAATGAAGGATATGATGAGAAACAATAATAATTGAAATTAAATGTGCTTTTGGTCTAGATGCATATTCTGTGTCCCTCCGGAGTGAAATAGAAACCGATGCTCATGAGTTTGAGGCAGAGTCTTGGAGTGTTGCAGTGGAACAAGCTTATGCAAATAGACACAAAAACGTTAAAAAAAGGCAAGATGTCATTTATGGTAAGAGTTATTTGTTATCCTTAAAACTTTTTCTATTTCATAGTGCCACTGTTTTGAAACAAAGCAGAAATTGTTCTTATGGGCTCCAGTTTTGACCTGTGCCTGAACACTAAAGCCAAGTGAAGATTTTCAGGTCTGTTACCTGTCTTAGTGTGCAGAATTTCTTCGGTGAATGCTTTTAACAACCCACAGGTTTCAGTGTGCCTCTGTAGGCAGCAAAGCCCTGCTGTACAATTAGGGAGCAGCTCAAGAGCCACTGGGAGGTGTCCTTAAGTAAGCAGGGCCAGTCACTGCTGGGTTGGGACATTAACAAGGCAAATTGAAGAGCTTCACATGAGTGTTGCAAAGACTGTGGGGCAGAAGATGATGGTGGGTTTCAGAGCCTGCTCTTATATCTCAGCAGTCAATGCACAGCATATAAATGACTTTTTGATTTTGTTTTTGTATCTCCCCTTGCCCAGAACTAATGCAAACTGAAATGCACCACGTTAGGACGCTGAAAATCATGCTGAAGGTGTACTCCAAAGCCATGAGAGAGGAGCTGCAGTTCCCAAATGCAGTGATCAACAAGCTCTTCCCCTGTGTGGATGAGCTGCTGGAGATGCACGGGCAATTCCTGCTCCAGTTGAAGGAGCGACGGAAGGAGTCCTTGGAAGAAGGCAGTGACCGGAATTATGTAATCCAGAACATTGGAGACCTCTTGGTAAAACAGGTGTGAATTAAATTCTGCCACTGATGTTGACTCTATGTAACTTCTAAAAAGCGAACTCTAAGGGTAAAGTGATGTTATGTGAAGATTGGTTTCATCCTGGGTTTAAGATTATCTTCCCAGTGCAGTATGGGAGCATAACTCCCAGGAATAACGTGAAATGTTCCTTGAATGTTCTTTGGGCATATGCTCATACATGTTATGGGATATGTGACTGCAGACTGTTTGTTTCTCTTTTTCATCTGTTCCAAAAGGAAAATAACATATTCCTGGTGCCCATCCCAAACATGGCTCTTCTGCAGTTAATGCCAAACTTCTTGGTTCTAACCTTTGGAAAATGCAGTCAAGATCCATTGAGCTCATGAGAGCTTTAGCACCATTCTGGCCTGGAGTGGATCCAAAATTTCTATCATTATATCACGACCCCTATTTTCCCTTTCAGCTTTTATAGTCCTCAGACTTGTTAAGTGCAGAGGCCCAGCAATCCTTTTAAAAATTTTCATAATGACAGTCATTTCATTTTTTGTTACCATGTGAAATTCCAAGCTCTCACATGTCACACTGCATAAATATTATTTCTGGTACAGAAGTAATTGAAATGTTGAAGAAATGTCTCAGAAATCAGTCACCATAAAAGCATGATAAAAAAAGCACTCCAAACCTGGAGTTTGTAGTGGAGATAAGTTTCCTCTGAACAACTCATGTCTTTCATTTTTATATTTCCAATTAGTTTTCAGGTGAAAATGGGGAGAGACTGAAAGAAAAATACGGTGTCTTCTGTTGTGGACACAATGAAGCTGTTAGTCACTATAAAGACCTGCTCCAAAGCAATAAGAAGTTCCAAAACTTAATAAAGGTAAACAACAACCAGAGGTTTCCCATTCTGACTATGCAAAATATACTTCACTGCTTTAGACTCTGTTTTGTACTTGAAGATCTCTTAAATGTGAATGAGCAGAGTGGGAGGCATATTCTCATTGTCTGAGGGGTTGTTGGCTTCTTGTATTTTTAGATCTTTTGAGCTATTTGGACATAAAGCCACAATTAGCAGGTGATAATTTGAGGCAGGCTCTTGAGAGCACCTAGGACTGGGGAATCTGTTCTGTTCATGGCTCTGTCTCTGGCTGCCCTGCTGTGTGGCCATCGTGGTAAATTGGCTTGATAATAAATTAAATCAATGAGAAATGCTGTTGATGAGCTACTATAGAAAAAGCAGGGGCCCTTAGTCAGGTTTTGCTCACCACATCATCCGTATAAACCCAGAGGAGGATTGGCTCCAGCGTGGTTTATAAATCTGCTGCACACTGCAATGTGCAAGTAATAGGAAGGGCTGAAGAGACATGGTCAAAGTGGAAGCTGTAACCTGAATCTCAGATGGCTCTGCAGAGGCCTAAATATTCTCATTTTCCAGTCACCAGTAAGTGATACTGTGTTAACTTTCCAGCATAGCTCTACACTTATAGCTCATCTTAACCAGGCATCTTTAAAGTGAGAGCTCCTTACTTTCAGTGAACTAAATAAGTGAGTTTTAAAATATGGAACCTCAGTCCTTGTAAAGATAGATCTTGGTACTGTGTTCTCCTGCCAGGTGTGGGCTGTGTCTGCAGCCACACTAACTTATGCTTTACAGTCCTCCCTGCCTAAACAGGAATGTGCTTCTCTAGGTCAGCCTGCTGGGGAACACACAGTGGTAAAATAGACACTTAATTTCTTTGTTATTGGCCTAACTTGGCTGTTCGGTGGTTGGGTCTGGTTTTAAAAAAATACTTATTGTATGTATTTAAGGACCGATCCTTTAAAAAGAGACAATCAGTTAGCAGTAGGCAGTCATACAGCTCAGATTTGGAACTTTCCCTGCTTGACTCCACACTTAGTTAACAGTAGTTGAAAACAATACCTAAAATATTTTCCAGTAATAAAAGCCATTTTATGACTTTTAAAAGTCATAAAAGTTGCCATGAGTTTTGCCTCAGTAAAAGAGTGCAGCTAATTTTGTGGTGCTATGCCTAATGCACAGAAGTCTTTTGAGACAGAAAACATGTGAATGGAGAGGAGGTTAGAAGAGCAGCATATACAATGGGTGTGATGTGTCTTGTTTTCTAGAAAATTGGGAACTGTCCCATCGTGAGGAGACTCGGTGTCCAGGAGTGCATCCTCCTGGTGACCCAGCGCATCACCAAGTACCCGGTGCTGGTGGAACGGATCATTCAGAACACAGAAGGTGGGGTGTTTTCTAGAAGCCTCAACTTGTCTGTTGATACCTTTTCTGCCATGTTTTGCATGTTCTTTCCTCACACAAGCAGGGACAGGCTGGTAACTGCTTTCTCACTTCTTTGTTGGCTGAAGATGCTGTTTTAGATGCGGATCCAGAGCAGTCTCACCTCATCAGAGGGTCAAGAGAATCAGAGAATCCCAGAATGGTTTGGGTTAGAAGGGACCTTAAAGATCATCTTGTTCCACCCCTCTGCCGTGGGCAGGGAGACTTCCCACTGTCCCAGGTAGCTCCAAGCCCTGTCCAACCTGGCCTTGGACACTTCCAGGGATGGGGCAGCCACAGCTTCTCTGGGCATCTTTTGCCAGGGCCTCCCCACCCTCACAGGGAAGAATTTCTTCATAATAACTAATTTAACCCTGCCGCCCTTCAGCTTCAGACCATTCCCCCTTGTCCTGTCACCCCAGGCCCTTGTAAATAGTCTCCAGCTCTCTTGTGGGTCCCTTCAGGTGCTCAAAGGATGCAATTAGGTCACCCCAAAGCGTTTTCTTCTCTGGGCCGAACAATCCCAATTCTCTCAGCCTCTTCTCATCGGAGAAGGGCAGCATTCAAAGTCTGCAGCTGCAAACCCATAGCAGTCAAGTGTGTTGGTTTATTAGAGATTATTTTATTTTATTTTTGAACTTAAGCTCTTAGGGTTAAGAACTGGCTGAAGGGCCGGACGTAGAGAGTGGTGGTGAACAGTGCTGCATCCAGCTGGGATCTGATCACCAGTGGTGTCCCCCAGGGATCAGTGCTGGGCCCAGTTCTGTTTAGTATCTTTGTTGATGATTTAGATGAGGGGATTGAGTCCAGCATTAGTAAATTTGCAGATGACACCCA
>VZRE01015038.1:86401-111604 GCA_013396775.1 Cephalopterus ornatus | reverse complement strand
AGCTGAACATGAGCCAGAGTGTGCCCAGGTGGCCAAGAGGGCCAATGGATCCTGGCCTGGCTCAGGAACAGTGTGGCAGCAGGAGCAGGGAAGTGATCCTTGCCCTGGACTTGGCGCTGGTGAGGCCACCCCTCGAGTGCTGTGTCCAGCTCTGGGCCCCTCAGCTCAGGAAGGACATGGAGGGGCTGGAGCAGGTCCAGAGAAGAGCAGCGAGGCTGGGGAAGGGACTGGAGCACAAGTGCTGTGAGGAGAGGCTGAGGGAGCTGGGGTTGTTGGGCCTGGAGAAGAGGAGGCTCAGGGAGACTTCGTCACTCTCTACAACTCCCTGACAGGAGGCTGGAGCCAGGTGGGGGTTGGGCTCTTCTCCCAGGCCGCAATCAGTAAGACAAGAGGGCTCGGTCTTGAGCTCTGCCAGGGGAGGTTTAGGTTGGATATTAGGAAGAAATTCTTTACAGAGAAGGTAATCAGCCACTGGAATGGGCTGCCCAGGGAGGGGGTGGATTCTCCATCCCTGGAGGTGTTTAAGGTGAGACTGGATGTGGCATCAGTGCCATAGTGTAGTAACTGTGGTGGTAGTGGGTCAAGGGTTGGACTTGATGATCTCAGAGGTGCTTTCCAACCCAGCTGATTCTATGATTCTGTGATTCTATGAAATACAGTTAGATGTTCGGTATGGAACCTTCATGTTACAAAAATGTTTGGATGGCTCATACCTTGCATTCCAAAGTTGGAAATGTGGCTGACTGCTGCTCTTTTCCCTTAGCTGGAACCAGAGATTATGAAGAGCTGACCCAGGCCCTTAGTTTAATTAAGGACACCATCACTCATGTAGACGCCATGGTAAATGAGTGTGAGAAGGGGCAGCGACTTAAGGAGATTATGCACAAAATGGAGGTGAAATCATCTGGGAAGTGCAAGAATGGGCTTTTTTTCCGGAAGGATGACATGGGACAGAGGAGGCTCCTCCTGGATGGGATGCTGTACTGGAAAGCTGCATCAGGGAGACTCAAAGGTAAAGGACCAGGAGGGGGAAAAATACAACTGGGAAACAAGATTTATGTTGGGGGGTGGTTGTTTGTTTGTTTTTTTTTAGTAACTGTTTATTACTGATCGATTGGGTATAAAATAAGATGACAATAACCTGCTTGTTTAATGGGATATTGGAGGAAATAGCACTTGTTCTATTCTTGGCTTGTCCAATAAGCATCTCTGTAATGGTGCATGATAAGTTCCTTATGCTGTTTGCTTATTATCTGGTTGATCTGCTTCCCAATTCAAGAGGAAGGTCTTCAGGTGGATGACAAAGCTTTGAGTCATTCTGACTTAGTCTCCTGTGGAAAGGCATTATCTGCTTCACACTTTGCAAAACCTGTATCGTGTGAGCCCCATGACACCTTCGTTCTGCATAATGCCTATTTTGCCAGAAAATCAAAACAGTGGGCCATCAGGGAATATTTGAACAGCTTTGCTGCTCAAGTGTTCAGGGAGAAGCTTCAGCGGCACAGAAGATTCAGCCAAGTAGGTGGTGCTGTGAACAGCTGCAGTTCCAGAAGAATCTGCAGTTGAGGGAGACACGTTCCCTCTGGAGTGCTGGAGTCCATGTGTAGGGTGTTTTCAAGCTTTAAATCAGCTGCAGTAGCAGACCCAATATTGCAAATGTTGATGTGCTATTCCCTGACCCACAGGAAATATAAGTTAAGTGATTTTTTGAGCCTGGACCAGTTTATCTGCTTTAAAATGTGACGACTTCTGATTTTTCTTGTCTCTGTTACTGTAGATATTCTGGCAGTTCTGCTAACTGATGTACTGTTGCTCTTACAAGAAAAGGACCAAAAATACACATTTGCATCAGTGGTAGGTATTTTCCTTATATTCTCTTTATTTAATAGATGCACTTGAAGTGTGACAGTAACTACAGAAAAAAACACAATTAGAGATGTTAGATACGTGTTAGAGGTTCAGAAAGAAAATTAGGTTAATAAATCAGGCAGCTATTAAGAATCACTTTTTCTGAGGCAGTTCTAGTGCTTGTTGAATGCCTCCCACTGTCTCCCAGTGCAAACCAGTGTTCCCCTGCATCAGCCCATTGTATCCACATCTCCAGTGGTTTTCTGGTGACAGGATTGTGGTCTGAGGTTCACTGCTTCTCCTCTCCTTGTGCTATGACTTCCCCTTTCACTAAATTTTTTAGGCTGAGGCTTTGTACAAGTCACAGGCGTTATACACACCAGAACTGTGCTTTGAAAATCACTTGTAAGTAGGTCCTGCCTCTGTTTAATGTGCGGGGAAAGAGTCTGCCATTTCCATTAGGGAGGTGGTGACCGTGGTCACAGTGCCCTGAAATGTACTGGGGCCAGAGAACTTTCCTGAAACACATGTAAGAAGCACTAAATGCAGGTGATATTACTGCAGCACTCTAGAACATTCAGTGGATTCACTTGCTTTCCCAGGGCATTTCCACAGGTATCCTCAGAGCAGTTAATTGTGTACATTTTGTCCTGATCTAGTTCAGTTATGGCTGTAATAGAACCAGTAATGTAATTGTTTTCTTGGATGTATTTTTTTTTTAAGACATTAACATTAAAGCTGAATTCTAATGGCAGTAGCTATTTTGATGACCTCAGAAAAAGCAACTGCTTTTCAAATTACCCTTCTCCTAATGCACAGAACAGGGTGTTACGTGGTGGATTTTTTTTTCCCCTCTGGAAACATGCTCTAGAGTTAGAGACTGACCAATTTTTTGCATATTTGTATGTATACTGTTAATTTGAAATTTAATATTACTTCTCCATTAATAAATCAAGCAAGGGACAGGAGCAAATGGATCTGCTCAGTGATTCTGTTTTTCCAGTGACCTTTGCTCATGGCTGGAATTGCAGTGCAGCTGCTCAGAGAAGTTGGAAAAACGTGGTGTTCCCGATGTTACTTCACAGTTCAGTTCCTTACTGTTGTTCTAGATTATTCTGTGAAGGTTCAGCAGTTACAAAGAGCTGCTTTATCCTGGAAGGAACTTTCTAGGCCGCGTGTATTGGACCTATGCTATATGAAGCCTAGATAGGTTTTTAGTAACTAATATCCCTCTGTAAAGGTGTTTTCCCTGCAAAGACTGACAGCTAATCTAGTTAAACCTCCTTATACAATACACTGTCACCTTGTTTCATTATTCTCAGAGTGTGACACTCTGTAACACCCCCCTGTTAGGGTTTTATTTCTTTTGTAGCTAACTTGCCAACTTAGAACCTCTAACACTTCCTCTTGGTCTCTTCTTCACGTGTCATTAAGTTTTTGTTTTCTTTTTCAAGTTTTGGGTCTGCCTCTTTTTGAGCAAATTTTTTTGAGCCTGTTCTTGACTTCTGGGACCCGGTGGGAATCCTCAGGTGTTTAAATTGACACACAGTTTAATGTTCTATCAGGTTTTGACGTGCACATTCTTCGTTCCACATTTTCATCAATGGTAGATGGTGAAAAAAATGACAATGTCAAAAGTGTCACGTGAAAAGGTTGGAGTTATATTGTGATATTGCAGCTCCTGGTGGGTCTGTGTAAGTGGGAAGAGGGCGGAGCTGGGAAGCACAAGTCCTAAAGAACATAAATAATGTAGTGCAATAAATGATATTTTACTTTGCAGGACTCTAAACCACCAGTTATCTCATTGCAAAAGCTGATTGTGAGAGAGGTGGCTAATGAGGAAAAGGCAATGTTTTTAATTAGTGCTTCCTTAAAAGGACCAGAAATGTATGAAATTCACACCAGCTCCAAGGAGGAGAGGAACTCCTGGATGGCACACATCCGCAGGGCTGTGGAAAGGTAAGTCAGGAGGGAAAGCAGGAGGGCTTCATTTCTGTCTTCTCTTTGCAGCACTCAGGTGTAAATTCATTTTAAAAATCCATTTGACTCGCCCTCAACTTCCTCTTTAAGACTTTAATGTGCAATTCTGTTTGTGTTCACTGGGAAGAAGCCACCGATAAAGATGCAATAAAAACCAGCCAAAGACTTTATTCTGCTTTTATCTTTAAAAAAAAAAAAAAAAAGGAGACAAGAAATTTGGTTCATGGATGTCAAATGCCACAGAGCTTTGGATAAAGCAGGAATAGTGACACCCAGGATAAACCACATCCAAGGCAAAAGCTTCAGGTTGAATCCGGAGATGGTTTTAAATTATCTAATGTGCAAATCAAGCATAGATCTGTCTTTCCCCTTGTACAGCTGTCCTGACGAAGAAGGAGGAACATTTAATGAACCTGAAGCAGAGAGGAGGATGGCTGAAGCAAGAGCTGCGAAGTTAAAAGATTTTCAAGGTAATGACTTAGTTATATATTCCATGAGCTGCTTTTCAGCATCATCTGTGATTTATGACTGTCTGATTCTTTATCACATGATGTGATCAAGTTTCTCCTTCATAAGTCTTTCATGGTGGTGTAAGATTATATAGAAATAGTTGCTAAAGAGTCTAATAAGCTTTACCTGCTCCATGGGTTTTCCCCTTAACTGTTAATTATATCTCTGCATTTGATGCTCTGATCATAAAATGAGTGATAATCTTCCAAATTGAACACTGTACTCTCGCAGGGAGTACAGAATCCTGACTGGATTTGTTTCTTCCTTTAGAGCGTTTGAACATGAAAGACGACCTGATTCTGCAAAGTCTGACTGAGAAGCAACAGATTTATGCAGAAATGTCTGAAATGAATGGCTTTGAAGACCATTCCCAAGGATCCCGAGCTCGGCTGCTTTTTCGGGGGGATATCTCAGAAAACCTGCAAGGAGAGGCGATTTTGAAGTCTGCAGTGACTGAAGGTAGATGGAATGTGGGGCTGTGGAGGCATTCACTCAGCTGCAGGGGTGGGGACAACACCTGGGACCTAAGTACAGGTCCTGAAAACCATCCTGTAATAACAGAATATTTTTATGTAGCACGGTTCAGACTTCCTTGTTCTCAGAACCAATCTGCAAGGAAAGTGAAGTGCACTTGTGGATTTAGGTAGAAGGCCTGCACAGCTTGGATTGGTTTATTTGTTAAGGATCAACCAGTGGAGTCTTGGGATGAGTCTGTTCAGAAAGGGTAGCTGAGTGCTCTAATAATACACCAATCGTGAAATGTAATATTATAGGACAGTTATATATTAAAAATAGCCTATCTAAAGATAGTATGCTTAGAAAGAAAATAGCACAAGCATAATTTCTCTTTTGAATAGGAAAAAAAAAAAAAAAGAAAAACCAAATATTCAAGGCTTAATAATCTTAACTTGCAGTTAGGTAAGAGGTCATCTGTATACAAGGAGCCTGTCTCAAAGAAAAACTCCTCTGTACTGCAGGACATCTCTGACTACCTGATCTTTTAATGGACTTGATGGTTGAAACATTTTTTTTAAACTTGTTAGCGTGACAGCTTGTTGTATGGCAGCATAGGCATGGCTGTTTACATGACATGTTCTCCTCTTCCCTAGCTGAAAACCTCCAGGACCTTATCTTCACTCACTTTGGCAGTGGATCCTGTCAGCCTGAGGATGGCTCTGGGTCAGGACTCGCCCGGAGGGCAGAGACCTTTGGAGGCTGTGACACCAGTCCCTCAGTTTCAAGTAAAAGTAAGAAAAGGACCATTCAGCATTTTCCTGAGCTCCTTAGCTCTTTAAGACCTTCACTGCACAGAGAATGAGAACAAGGAATTGAGGCTCTCATATAAGGAAGCTTCACCTGGCTTTAAAAGGAGGATCAGAGCAAATCTCCAGCATGTTGGATTTTTTTACTCCTGCTACCAACACTAGAGAGCAGAATAGGGCTCTCAGTGTTATGCTAAGAGCATAACCCATACTTTACTGCCTTAACCCATACTTTATCATCATCATGGCTAGGCTTCGCGAACGAAGATTTGTGAAGGACTTCACCCATACTTTATAGTTACCACAATTCCACACAGAATTTTAATTTTTTTGAAAATAATGAGCTTGACCTGAAACCCCAGAGAATTTGAATTCAGCTATCTGCTTTTATTATTGAGTCATGAACACTTTTTTCCCACTTTGTATCTGCACAGTCACGAGAGGTTTGCTGAATCCTTAGATAATATAAATTGTCCTTTTGGCACAGATGATTTATCAGTTAATTAATTAAATGTGAGGAAAGGCTAGATACTCTTTATCTCCGTTTTTGCTTCATGCATTTATTGAAAAGCCAAATCGTCTTTATTTCACTGGTTGTTAATCTCTAAAATACTTCTGTTGTCTCTGAAATGTTCTGTATGTGTCATAACATAGGTACTTTTTACAACATAGTTTCCATCTCCCTTTACCTCTTTCTACATTCACAGTGGTGGTGCTTTGAATAGAATAATCCTACTAACCAGTATTCCATGTTGTGAGCCTGCAATTCTGGGAGCCACAGCCGATTATTTCCATGCAGACATCATGGCTCCTTGACTGAAAATAGTATAACATAATTTGAACTTTTCCATTTTATTTTAACCCACTCTTCTCGAGTTCTTAGACTTTTTTGAGCAGTCCACTGTTGTCTGATCTCCCAGCTGGAATCAGCATGGAGAAGTCATGCAGTTGTGTATTGGTTTTAACTTCACACTCACTGTGTTCTTCTGCTTGCTCTGTTACTCACTGAGTTTTCCCAGGCCCTGTGCTGGGGTGAGCTCCTCATACTCCACTCTTCTTTCAGGTGGTAGGAAGAACAGTGGTGGTGAGCAGAGACAGTGGGACTGGAGAGGCCCTGCAGCAAGTTCAGATGTGCAAGCCCATGACCTCCCTTCTGATGCAGAAGAAGGATCTCAAACCGTATGTTGATTTTATGAGTGATTTAAATGCATTTCCTCGTATTCCTCATCATAATAATGGTGCAGAACAAATCTCACAAAGTTAAAAGTCCTGATAGCTGGCAGGGCTGGACTGGAACAGTTTTGTCTGTCAAATTACTCAGCTCTATTAAGGATGCTTTGTGGGGTAAGTTGGTAGCTTAGCACTTGAGAGACAAGATAAATCCCTTTTCCATTTGCTGGCTTGATGCTGTACCATTAACATTGCCTTTAATCACCATGCTCCTGTTCCAGCCTGGCCGCTGATTTCAGTATTTTTGATGTCATGTCCTTCAGTGCATGGGAGCAATCTCTGCTCTAGCAGTACCTGTTCCCTCATGGGATGAACCCCTCCAGCTTATTCTGGCAGCACTGCCAGTGCCCAACAAGTGTCTCTCTGTCTTTTTTACAGAGTGATGGAATGAGGCTGGATGAGAGCAGTGGTTTTCAGCCCACCATAGAGTCTCAGGTAGGTTACTTCTGCTGTTAAGAAATCTAATGGCAAATAACCATTTTATAATAATAGCATGGAAAACCAAACCAAACAAACCCACCAAAAAGTCATTATTTGTAAGGTCTGTGGATTTGTAACAGCCTGTATCTGGTATCTCTAACGCATTATGAATGCAGAGGTAAAAGTCCTGACAGAAACCAAAGATCGGTTCTGGGGATGTAAGCACACAATTCAGGGAGCTCTTTGGAGGGATTGCATGTTCCCAGCTCTGTGAGCAAATTGGCCTCTGAGCCTCCTGTGAGGGCTGTACCTGTGTAGTGATTCAGAGCTGGAGCACAGGAGGAAGTGATTGTTAAACAGCTCAGGTGAAGAGAAGATGGTGAAGAGTGATCTGTGGAATCCCAGGGAGATTTGCTGGGCATGAATTCACATCTGCACAAGAATAATCCATTGAAATTCCTTGTGTCTGAGTATTGGCTGCTACTGCGTACTCTGGTAGCCATGCTTCCGTTGTGTGTGTTTTTGTACAAATACCATGGGTTGTTTTCACTGCTTGAACATTTTTTTGAAGTCTAATATATCCAAACAGCTCTGCTTAAGTGCCTAATGCTTTTTTTCCTCCTTTTCAGCTTGTGCAAAGGATACAAACGCTGTTACAGTTGCTCTTCAACCTTCAGGTAAACCACTGTTTGCTATCCAAGAGATTTGTAAGGCATTAAATATAATAAAATGTATGCAGGTGTGGAGAGGAGCTACCTTGCAAATATCCCCTAAAGCTAGAACGAAGTGCAGAGTTTAGACCTGAGATTCAAGGAAACCAACACTGTATCTGGTATTTTGAATAAAGTGTTAGAGCTGTTGTCTGAAGTAACTGTTTCCTTTTTCCTGCCCACTTAATTCTTTTGCTACTTTGAGCTCCATCTGCTCCATGAGCTCATTTCCTCTCTAAGTTGTTGATATCCATGCGTATGTATTAGTTATTTTTGCTGCAGCCTTGTAATCAGCAATATTTTGACTGATTTGATTCAGGGTAACAATTCTAGGTGCAAGAAACATTCACTTTGACACACAAAAACATAATTTATTTGCTTGGCCATCTTCAATATCGTGTCAGCCACCATGAGGCTGTACAAGCTGGAGTTTGGATCTATTCTGGAAGACAAAAGACTCTGTGATCTAACCTGGTGGATGCTGTTGCCTTCTGCTGAGCTGTGCATGTTTTTTGACCCCCTCCAGGCGGTGATATCTCAGCAGGACAGTTACATTGAGGTGCAGAGGGCCACCGCCACCATGGCAGACAGGGAGAAGCAATACCGGCTGCAGTCCACCCGAGGGAATCTGCTGCTGGAGCAGGAGAAACAGAGGAACTTGGAAAAGCAGAGGGAAGAATTGATGAATGTCCAGAAGCTCCAGAACCAGCTGAAGCTGGAGCAGCAGCGCCTGGAGCGGGAAAGGAGTCGGCAGCAGAGGGAGTTTGAAATCAGGGAAGCTCGGCTGCAGGAGCGCGAGGAGGAGGCTCGGCAGAAGTTGGAGAAGGTGAATCAGGACAGGGAAGAACTGGACAGGCAGCAAGAGGCGTATCAGCACAACCTGGAGAGGCTGAGGGAAGCCCAGAGAGCAGTCGAGAAAGAGAGGGAGCGTCTGGATCAGCTGAGGAAGCTGAAGAAGCAGAACACTGTGTCAGGCACGTTCTCCCCAGAAACGGGCCAGGTGAGGAATTTGTTTTCTTGGAGGGTTATTTCTGTTAACCCACTTGCTTCTGAATAAAGGTTGCACTTGTTACAGCACTAACCCATTTTTGCATTTTACTGGGCTCCTTGAGCCACCATATGAAATAGTTGGTGGTGGCTGCTGTCAGAGAGAGATCAGAGCTTGGCAGTTCCCCAGTGTCTGTGAAATTCCACAATTACCAGAAAATCTCTGGTAATGAGAATATTTTTTTAAAAGACGGAAATGGAGAAGAAGTTATTTTTGATTGTGGCTGACAGAGGATTTTTTTAAATTTGGGAACTGTGCCCTGTTGCAGGCAAGTGATTGCAGAAGCTGTGCAACATCTATAGCATTTTGTACAGTTGGTTTCTAAAAACATTTCCAGTGTTTCATAATGGGAACTTCGATGTCTGATTAAATTGGTTCTTTGATGCCATCTGTAAGTCCTGCTTTCCATCCTGTCATCACTCAGTGCAGTCTGCTCTTACATTCCTTTCCTAGGTGCGGTATTAAGCAGTTTGAAGCTGCTGAGGTTCTTTTCAGTATCCAAGGACTTACACTCTTGCTCTTCCTTCTGTTTCCCAGCAAGCTTCAGGCTTCATCTCATCTATTCTCCTTTTCAAAAGGAAGTGCTCCACGTTCTCAGCGCTGAGGGTGGTCTCTCCTTATGGTGCTGGAGAGGGTGAAAACCCCCGTTTGACTTAAAATGCCTTTTTCCTCACACAGAGCCAGATGCTGAGTCATTCCATCAGCTTCAACGGGGAAGGGGTGGAACCCTCTCCCCCTGTGCTGAAATCCTCTGTGAGGGTGAGCGTGGCTGGGCTGGATTACCTGGAGCGGCCAGACTTGGTCCGCAGGGACAGCACCACCCTGGAGAACCGGCCGGGCCTGGCCCTCAAGAATGAAGTGCCAATACATCTCCTGAGTGCAACCAACCAGATCCAGAAACCAGCTGCAGTCCAGCAGCAGATCCCTACCAAGCTGGCCACCTTTACAAAAGGAAGCAAGGAGAAAGGTGGGAAGAACAAAGCATCTCATAGGACAGACAGTTCAGGTACGTGTGTATTTAAGTCCATTTAAATGCATTTCTGATCTCTACCAGCATCACAAGGAGGCAGAACACTGCAGTTTAAACCTCTGGCTACCCATGTGGAACCCAGAAATTAATATGCTACAAGTTATTAGTGTGCTTGCTGCAGTTAAAATCTCTTAACCTCTTAAAATCCTTATGTTAGGACTTACATGTCAGTGCTACTTAAATTGGAAATACAGCCCAAAGGGATAATGTTGAAAACGAAATCGTGTGTTCCAACCCGACAGAATGATGGTGAGAGGTGGTACATCTGGATGTCAAATCTCCTTGTCTAACTGTAGTGTTAAAGGAAAACAGCAAAACCAAAGAAAAGCTGTTGTGCACAAGTGAAGTGTTTTGAGGCTGGCTTAGCCTTTCCTTACTGTCTGTCCAGAGCTGTAGTGACACTGAATGCAGTGCCTTTCTTAGCACCAGTCAGTCATCAAATACAGATCTCCAGGCCACAATTGGGATGCTGTGTGTGTTGTAGAGTTGGAAGGGGCTAATTTTGTCCCAAATAGAAGCAAGTAAAAATACAGCCACCCTGTCCTGGTGTAATTTCTGCTGGGTACTGGAGCAGTGATCTTTGCCAATGACAGAGGCAGTAAAAACCACTTTGTCTCTACCACTTAAAACAGCCTCATTGCCAGCTTAGGGGAAGGGCCTGTAATTTTAAGTTATAAAATTATCTTTTTAGTATTTTGTAGGATTCAGACTTGGCAAGTTTGACCATCACTTGGGCCTGCACTGCTACAGCAGACTCAGGGCCAAAGCTGTCAGGGAGGGGAGGGGGAACTGCTTTGGCACATTGTAGAAACATCTAATTCTGTCATGCCTGAAGTTTAGTGCAGTTGCAAGCTTCATTATGGTTCTGCACATAAATGAAGCCCAATATCCTCTTACCCTGCATGGAAAATTACGCTCCAATACCACATCTCCCCAAGTTTATTTTTAATAGCTTTTACATAATGGTCTCTGCAGTGGAAATGTACTTAATGGTGTTTCTCTGTAATTTATACGAAAGGTATAAACCACAAATACATTGGCTTCTATTCTCTTGTGAGCATTAGTGGGCTGCACGCTGGTTATGGCCATGCGTAGATCTCAGAATAAAATGGAACAAAACTTTCTGTACCAGAGGCAAAGTGCTGTGTATTGAATTTGGGTTTTGTGACGTGTAAGGAATGTGTACTGAGAGAGGGAGAGAAGTTCTTTGGATCCAGAATAACGATTTCATGAATTGCTTTTATTGTCGAATTAAGAAACTGAGAGGCTGTAACAGCAGAATCAATGTGCTGTGCTGCTGAGCAGCTGTGAGACAGATGGAGAGCAGAGACAAAAGTTCATCACAGCTCTGTGTGTTAGAAGTAGCACAAATGGCCATTTGCTATTTGAATGCTACAAAGATTTTTTTCTCTCTGCTGTGCTTCATAATACTGGGGTTTAAATCTGAGGTTGTCAGGGGCTGCTAGTAACTGAATTAGAAGTCTCAAAGAAGAGGAGAGAGAAAGTATTCATGGTTTAAACAGCTGAAGAGAAAATTTAACTTGCAACAGGAGGACCAGCTCTCTGTGGTATCACAGTTTCCGTGGATGTAGAAGGTGTCAGTACGGTGGGCCCCAGCATGAAACAGCAAGGTTTGGGGGGCACTGCTCACCTCAAATACTAATTTGTAAAATATTTTCTTCAGCATCTGTTGATCAGAAGCAGCTGCTTCCCCCCAGGCTAGTTGCACGAGAGGAGGGTGTCCTGAGAGGCAGACGGTCAGCAAGCCCAGTCCTCCCGAGCAGCCAGACCACTGCATTCCAGCCAGGTATGTCTTGGCCAACTGCCTGGCTGTGGGAATGCCTCGGGCTCTCTGCGGTGTCATCACTGTGTCTTCTTCCATTTTTTTTCCTCTAGAATTGTATGGCCCCACAGATGCTCAGCCAGAAGCACTTTCACCTGCCTCAGCGAACCTACTCAAGCCCAGTAACGTTCAGGTTCAGACCCTGGTGACCTCTCAGCCGAGTCTGTTGAATGTGCAAGATGATACCAGCAAAGAAGATGTAATTTTCTTCTAATTGTTTCCATTTAAAGATGAATCTCCTGACACACTCTTTCAAGAACTCAGGCCCCAGTGTGCACCGTGATGGAGACCCGACATGGATGTCTTCTCATCCCTGCCCAGTTACTACTAACAAGGACCAGACCAGGATTAACTGTCCTACTTGGTTGGCTTTTCTGCCAGCAGCTCAGAATGAGGGCACAGTAGTAACAATTTGCATTCAAATTCTCCAAACGTGGAAAATGTATTGACACACGGCATGGGTATAATCAATTCAGAGCATGGTAAAAAATGCTGCCAATTTATTGCAATGTGCTCTTCTTGGAGAATGTACAATCTTTGTGGGCACCATCTTGTAAATTGTCATCAGTGATGTTGAACTGCACAGGTTTCAATGTAAAAAGTTTTAGTAGTAGGCCCCAGAATGGCTGCAAATTTTGAAATCTGTTTTCCCAGGTCCAGGTCAGTGCTGGGTTGTTGGTAATGAGGTGACAGTGAGCCAGTCTCCTTCCAGCCACGTGTGCTGGGCACTGTGAGCCCAGTGGCACGAGCCCAGTGGCCAGGTACAGTGGAGGAGAAGGTAAGGTGAACTTCCGACAGCGTCTTCAAGGCAGGAGCTCCATCTGCCTGTGGAGGAGGAGGGTTGGACGTGTGAGGATTCACAGCAGTGGTGAAGAGCTGGACTGAATGCACATTTCACTGGCCACCAGCGTGGGCTGGGATCTGTCTCTGTGTTGGTGAGAGCAGTGCAGGTACCCAGGCAACACTCATGGCTTGGTTCAGAATGAACTTAGAGACTTGGATTTTGCTCTTTGCTGAAGACATGTCTAAGAAGCTTTTGAATGCAGTAATTTATTGTCTTGTTTAATCCTGTTTTCTGCATCTTTTGTTTGTCTGTTAATTTGTCGGGACTTTACTCCCAGTACCAGAAGATATCAAAGCTGCTGTTGCTGCAGAGACCTCTCTGCAGCATTGTGTTAGGAATGAAGGGAATAAGAACTGTTTGGTTTTAAAATTTAATAAAT
This sequence comes from Cephalopterus ornatus, assembly GCA_013396775.1. Taxonomy (NCBI): domain Eukaryota; kingdom Metazoa; phylum Chordata; class Aves; order Passeriformes; family Cotingidae; genus Cephalopterus; species Cephalopterus ornatus. The sequence goes on along the minus strand of VZRE01015038.1, from coordinate 98,500 downwards.
AATAATAATAATGATAAAAAAATACTCTTAGCTAAACCTGTGTTTAGCTGCTTTCAGCTAAACCAGCTTTGATACCTCTTGTTAAATGGGTCAGTTCTTGATCATGGGATGGTGATGACAGTAAGTGTTCTGCTGAAAAGGCATTATTTCCCTTTGTAGTGATTTGCACAGTTGTTTTGTGTTGTATTTTTCACTCTGTCTCCGATCCTTTTTACACACCTCACCCAGGGCTGTGCATTCTGGTTTATGTCGAATGTGACTGGTCAGATTTATGATACACAGGAGAGATTGTTTAGGGGTACTGTTACACAGTTAGAGAAATCACTATCTCAGAGCTTAAAAACTTGGATTAATACCTTTCTGAGTGTGGTTGATAATAGTTATTTTTATATCTTTAACTCTGATTCAAAGTGATTTTAGCAGCGGTGGATGGAAGGCCTGGTCAGTTCTCCGTCCATGGCAGCGGATCCAAAGGAATTTGCCAATCTCCTCAAATCATTGAGCTGTCTCTGCTTAGGCCCTGTGTGATGTTAATAATGCCTTTAAGGCCGTAACTTCAGTTTGCTTGAGAGTTTTAAAATTATTGCAGTAGTTACAGTGCAAGAAACATTATAAATTTTCAGCAGAAAACACAGGGTTTATTTTCAAGCGGGGGTAATTTGGGTTATTGTCTTCAAATGAGAAATTGAAAAAACTAAACTTACTGGTCAGGGGAAAAGATAAGCCACAAAATAGTGAATTGGTCTTAGGGACAAGCACTCCTTCTGGAACACTTGTTGGACTTAAGGGTGTTTTTCTTTGCTGAGTGATACTGGTACAAACCTGAGGCAGCGGCACTGAGTTCAGTGAGAGGAAACTCGGAACCACGTGGCTCGCTACCACGCTGGGGATGCTCCCCCAGCCTCCAAGAAAGCAGTGCTGGGAAACCAGGCACACTTTGCTGTGAAGGACTGCTTGGTAAATCAGCTGCACTGCAGAATTTACACATGGTGGTTTCTGTGTTGCTGTGATACAGTGTTGGTTAGAACAGAATTCGACCCTATATTCAGTTTTGTGTTCCTAACAGTTAGGTTGGAATGGAGGGGAATTCTTAAAATCAGTGTACCTTCTGATCAAGCCAGCAGTGTGATGTCTGCATGTGATGTGACAATGCAGTCACCTCTGCTCCCCTGTAATTTCTCCTGGAAGCACACAGGGAAGCAGCAGGAACGCACAGTGTGTTCTCCCCTTCGTGCTGTGGTTTGGGCCGCTCCTCGTGAAAACCCAGTGCCCCCTTTGCCTTAAATCACCAGGTTTTTAGGAGTTTTAACCTAAAGCTAAGTTGCATCAGTGGAATAGACCACCTCAGCCAAAAAGGAGTGTCAGTATGGGTGTTTGGAAACAATTTTTGGAAACATTTCTGTAGTTTAATTTTGTGCCTGTCCTAAAGTATGGCTGGAGCAGCTCATTGGCTGCTTTCTACTTCTGTGCAATGGATGAATTTGAGTATAGAACAGTGGCATCTGGCAAGTAAAGCCTGCAGTGAGGTCTCAATTCTTTTAATGTTTTAACTTAAACATAGTTATATTAATACTCATTGTCAGCAGTACTTTGAATAAGTTTGGGCTGTCAATAAATGGACCCAGGCCCATAACAGGCCAGGCTGTTTGTCAACCCCAAAAGCCCCTTGGAATATGGGTCTCCAGTTCATAATAGAGAAATGACCTTAAAAGCCGTTTTCTGACCTTAGTCCATGTGTCTGGCTGCAGTTGGCTTAATGAAACCTGTTTTCACCCAGAATTCAGACAGTGTCTTGTCTCACTTGAGTGTGGGTCATGGGTATTGGTGGCTTCCTGCTCGGGACTGGACCCAGCTGAGAGAAGGTTCTGGAATTAGCAGGTGCTGTGACCTCATTGCCAGTGCAGGGTTACCCTACCAGAGCATGGGCAGGTGATTTGTGGAAGGCTGAGGGAAGCAAGTGAATTATTTTCTTTAAATGAATATGATTTGCTTTAAATGAATAAAGGGCCTCTTCACTTGTGCGAAACTGAATCTGTGAATTTGTTATCAGACCACTCCAGCAGAGTGAACTTGTTTTGGACTCTTTGCTCAAGTCTTGGTCCTAGAAAAATAACTCTTCTAGGCAAATTAGTTTGCAAAATACTGCTGTGTCCTGGGCTAAGTAACCTGCTATTGATTCTGAGTCACAGCCTTTCCATTGAACTTTCCGATCACTTCAGATAAAAGTTTCCTTTTAAGTGATTTCTGAGGATTAGACAGTTCAAAATTCTGTGCCTCCCAGGTGCCTTTTGGCTTCTCCCTGAGATGGGGTGTGGAGGAAATGCCAGCACAAGCTTTGAACTGCCACTGTGTGTGCTTGGTGTCACAGCCTTAAAATTAGCAGCATGTTTGTCCTTTAATATTGTGCTGTTGCAGCGTAGAGGCTGTCTCTGTGGTTCTGATTTCAATTTGGATGCTGGTGTAAAGGAGGCTTCCTCCTTCTCTTCCCACCTGGAATGCGGTCGCCCTGTGTTCCAGGCTGAGGATCCCTCCATGGTCACTAGTGCTGAGCACAGCTGCCCTGTGTGTGTTGTGAAAGCTTCCCTAGTTTTTAACTGTGCTGTCTGTGGATCGTAGCTGTGGCCTGTCCCACAAATGGAGATCGCTCATCACCGCCAGCGTGAGGCAGAAGAGTTGGTATTGCTAGAGACGCTTGCTCATCCAGGTACTCGCATTCCTGCACGGGTAGGAGTCATTTCTAAATAATTTGCAGGCAGTTTTGTCTTGCTGAGTAATAGTCAGATGATCCTGCATACATGGAGCTTGGTGTTTGTCATTTGCATTTATGATGAAAGCTGAAACTTAAACTAGGAAAGGGTTAAAAATCCATATTTTGTTTCTCTTCTAACTCTGCGGAATGGGAGCTGTGGCTCCCCGGTGCTGCTCAGTGGAGTCCCTGTGTGTTGTGCCCCCATGCAAGGGAATTTGGAGATTTTGTTGTCTTCCCCAGCAGTTCTCACATCTACAAGGAATCAGATCTTGTTGCCAGGTTCCACGTGTGCTGTAGGTAAAGCCAAGCCTCTCCCCTGCTCTCTGCTCTGAGGCCAGACCTGACACCTCCGTGACCCCTGGCGACTTCATCACCCACCATCAGCACGTTCCTTCCTCAGACAGCATTTGTGTGAGCTCTGGTTCATTAACATTTGTGCCATGTTTATAAATCAGTTTTTTATATTTTTGTACTGAGACCAATTTGGAGCACTTTAGAGAAGTTTATTTCAAATTCCATTTCTGTTTGTGCCCGGAAAGAAATCTCTCATGGATGTAGATCCCGTTGGCATAACTGCGTGCATCTCACTCGGAGCTGTGAACTCTCTTGATGTTCTTTAGTCTTAGGTCTGGTTTCTAGGCCCACCTTGCACTGTAAAGATTTAATAAATAATCATGGTCCATGGTTAAATTGACCATTTTGTTGGGGAAGAGTTTGGTTTTGTTTTTTTGTTAGGGTGTAAACATTGTAAATATTTCCTTTACTGTTGATACTGCAGTAGCAACATCTTTGTAGTCTATTTTATTTGTAAAGTTGATGTTTAAATGTTAATATTCTGTTGAATCGTGCACTCTTGATTAATTGTAAACTTGATCTTAGCACACCAAATGATGATTTTTACAATGATTGCAATGTTTCTCCACTGAAGGATTTCAGAGCTGCAATAGGACTGAAACCAACTTCTAGCAATAAAAAAAGAAGATTTAAAAACTGTCTGCCTTTATATAATTATTTATTATTTTCTATTTGAACGGAAGATCAAAGCAGCTGCCACTTCTCACGTCCTTCTCATTTTCTGCCCTGGACAGAAATAACGTGCCATATGAGCAAAACTGATGACTTTCCACGGAAAGGAGAGGACGGAGCACAGGAGGTGTTTAGTGGAGGATAACAGTAGCTGCAGCCCTTGGCAGAGAGGTGAACACCTGAGGGAAAGATCAGCTGCTGCCAAGCGTCTGAACTCGCTGGTGAGAGGGTGAACTCAGCTGAGTTGCTTACATTAGTGTGGAGGTGCTTTGCATGGTGCCAGCCTGAGACATGCCTGGCTCTGTCCCAGGCAGTATCAGTTCCCCCTTGGAACAAGTATAACAAAAATAGAAACTTTCTCCCTGGTGCCTGTGCCAATTTGGCAGCCCTCCCTCCCAGCACCATCCCACAGCCTCTGGCTGCTGCTGTTCTTCCTGGTGAAATCCCCATTCGTGGCACACTGGCAAGGGAGCCCAAGAGCTGTAACCTGGAATCATTTCTAGAGATCAGAACAGATGCACAACTGGGGATGGAAAACCAAAACTGGGATGTGGATTGGTGCTCTCAAGGAAGAGAGAGGATTTTATCATCAAAATGCTGCTGTGCAGCCAGTGTTGAGGAGAGCCCTGAGCCAGGGTTGGTGCCAGTGGCAGCTGCTCATCTCTGCCTTTGGGGCTTTGGGGGGCCTGGGGTCTCTGTGAGCAGGATCAGTCAGCATTTGTCAGTCTCTGAAGTCCATGTGACAACTGGGTTGTAGCACAAAGTGGAACTCAACTGGAAAAACATGAGTTTTTCTGCTTTTCCAGCATATGTAAATAATCAAACACTTCCAGGCAGACCAGTGTTTTAAATTTGGTCTTTATGGGAACTAACAGGCTGATGTGTGGGAGAATGACGTCTTACAGTCTGTGTGTCTGTCTGTGTGTGTGTAGAAGCTTTTGCTTGTGCTCCCTTCAGGAGAATATTCCTTCCATCTGCCCCTTTGACCTCCCCAGGAGCTGAGCTGTGGTGCAGTCGCTGCCTCTGTGCTTCCAGACCCTCATGTCTGTTGTCACCAGAGCAAGGCCAGTGACTATGTTCATCTCTAGATACTGCTCAGCAGCAAGAAATGGAATCAAAGTGATTTTGTGGGGGGCAGCAGAGAGGGACAGTATAGCAGAGAAGTTACAAGGAGCTGCACTGTGTTCTCCTGCAAACTCACGTGTCAGACCTGTAGGAATTGTTTCTAGAAAGACAGAAGAGCCTAGATCAGAGAGATGCAGGGTTCAGGGAGATCCAGGGTTAACACAGCTCAGAGAGTTCCCTGCAGCACAGATTCCCATTGGGAACTGCCCAGCTGCAGCAGCCCAGAGCTCAGTAGAGGCAAGTTTAAATCCTGGGCAGCATTTGCATCTGTTAGAAGCTTGGTGCTGCTGCAGCCATCGGTGTTCAAAGGTGTGTGGGTGTTGCTGTGCTCAGATTTTGTCACAACAGCCGAGCAGACGTTCACACCTTGTCTGGCAGTGGCACTGCTAAGGCTATCGCTGCCCTGTGAGCTCAGGGGAGGGTGTGAGCTCAGAATGGGTGGCTGGTGATGCCTTCAGAGCTGTGCTCATACCAAGATTGCAGCAGTTCTGCCCTGCCTTGTCTCCCTCTGAAATCTGCAGCTAATTAACCCGAAACCCAAACCACATTCCTTCTCTGGATGAATCATTCCGGGGCCATCGGCAATGACCAGCTTTATGCTAAACCTCCCTCTTTCATGTGGGTGAGACGAGGCTGATGGTTCCCATACTGCATCTGAGACTCATCAGCAAACCAGATGCTTGAGGACAAACATGCACAGAGGGGATTGGCTCCATAGTGTGCTCCGACAGTGGGAATGTGCTGTTTGCTGCCTTTCCCTTTCCTTACCCCTGTGATTCAAATCCGGTTTGATTTCTCATCCCGGCGATGGGTCCAGCCCAAGGCTCAGCAGATGAGGGTTGTGGGGCCTGTCCTATTCTGTTTGCTGCTTCTGGGCCCACGGGATCTGGCAGAGGATAAAAGCCAAACCCTCTGAGAACTGGCAGTGCTGGAGCGTGCGACACACACGGTCCCTGGCTCTGGGACTGTCACATGCCCTGAAGGCTCAAACAGGGCAGGGATCAGTTTGTTGTGGGGCTCCTTGACTTTGGACAAGGGCCTGGAGTGACAGGACAAGGGGGAATGGCTTCCCACTCACAGAGAGAAGGGTTAGGTTGGATATGGGAAAGAAATTCTTCCCTGTGAGGATGGTGAGGCCCTGGCACAGGTTGCCCAGAGCAGCTGTGGCTGCCCCATCCCTGAAGTGTCCCAAGGCCAGGTTGGACGGGGCTTGGAGCAGTCTGGGCTAGTGGAAGGTGTCCCTGCCCACAGCAGGGGGTGGGACTGGATGGTCTTTATGGTCCTTCCCAACCCAACCCAACCCATTCCATGATTCCATGTGCACAGCAGCAGATGTGCCTCTTCCACATCAGAGCAGCAGCTGATGTCATTTCACTGTATGGGGCACAGTGTGTTGCTAGACCTGAAGCCATCCCAGATGACTGCATGTGATAAGCAGATTTGCCAGGGAATTTCAGACAGTTAGATATGCAGTGTCTATTTTCCCTCCTTGGACAAAAAACACACTGTGTGTAGTTAGAGCTTTGTTTTGCTGGACTACAATGAATTATCATTGTAACAGTTCCTTGCTAGATGTGTGGTGGGTGTGCTGCAGAACATTGGAATGATCCATGTCCCATCTTAGCCAGAAAGGGGAATTTTTCAGTTACTGCTGGTCTGGAAAGGGAGAAAAGCCATGTGCTGCCTCAGCTGCTGAGCAGAATGCCCCTGACTGTGTTGCCTTGTGGCCAGGAGGGAGGGGGGGCAATCTGATCCCCCTTTCTCTGGCTGTGGTGGCTTGTAGGCTTTGTGTGAGAATAGGACCATCCCTTGAGACAGCGATGTCACACTTGGGTTGTTTTGGCTTTGAGCCCAGTGAAGCCCATGTGTGTTGCCTCTTCCAGATGTGACTGTGGGCTGGGGTTTAGCTCCTGCAGCTGGAGGGTTGCAGCCACAAATGGGGGAGCTGGGTAGGAGGAGAGGCCTAAGTTTGAGCTATGTTGAGATTCTCAGTTGTATTAATTCAGGAGGATTTCTGCCCCAGCAACCAAATTCACCTCCAGCTCAGTTGGCCTGAATCCTCTGGCCCCTGCACTGAAGCAGAGTGGATCAATGCATGGAAATGTCAAACTGGGAAAACAGGTCTGTTGGGATGACTCGACTCCAGCAGACCCAAGCACAGTAAAGCTGTCTGGTTTTCCCCGGGGTGCTCCCTGCTGTGCTGGGAGCTGGTTCCTGCCAGCGGGAGGTGGAGCTGGAGGGACGGCACAGGGCTGTCTGCCAGGTGAGGGAGGATAAGGGTTTGTTGCCAGCTGCTGAGCCCAGGTGTGCTTGGAGTGCTGGTTTTCCCTGAGAGGCAGTTGGATTGAAACGAGGAAACAATGCCCAGCCCTTGCAAAGCCTTCAGCAGCAGTGGGGGCTGCTGGTTCCCCCAGCTGAGACTGCCCAAGGCCAGCTCAGATGACGCCCAGCGCCAGGCGGGAGGCAGACGGACCCGAGCCGCTGGAGCTGCTCCGTCCCCGGAGCAGGATGTGGCTGGGAGCCAACACTTATTGCTTGGCAGCATAAATAAAACAGCTGCTGCTCAAAGGGCCGTGAACGAAAGCTCTGCTCCTCCGACTCGCTGAGCAAAGTCACAGTCTGTCCAACCCTCAGGAGGAACTGTGCATGGAACAAAGGTGAAGCTGCTTCTGGCTGGGAACAGGGTTGGAGACGCTTCCTGAGGGCTGCCCGTCCCGGCCGTGTGCTGTGCCGCGGCTCTCCCTTGCCTGCACGTGTGTGTGAGGCACAGCCAAGCTGGGAGCTGCTGGGTCGTTGGACTCCATGATCTTAACAGCCTTTTCCCACTGAAATGGATCTTTTTCCCTGCAGCTTCCTGTGTGCTCCAGGCTGGCTGTGGGCTCCTCTCCCTGCAGCCAGTGATGGAGAGGTGGCACAGCAAGGGTATGTGAGACAAGGCCCAGCCTGGGAGCTGAGAATGGCAAAGGCACCAGAAACCAGGGTGGAAATGAAGTCTGTGTCTCTGCTCCAGTCCCCAGCAGCAGGGCAGCTCATTTCCAGTCGTGCCAGCTCTTGCCTGTACGAGCAGCTCGGAAGGGCTGTGGCGTTGATTCATTTTACCCTGAAATAATGGATGACACCCAAACCCTGCTTCTGTGGTGAGACGGTTGTACCTTTGGTGCCTGTTTCCTCTGACTGTGCTGATTCCTGTCTCACCTCCCACCCTTTATAGAGCTTTTCCTTTCCAGCCACTGCCCCCCTCCCCTGGAGCAGGGCCTGGAGTTCACAGCCCCTGGGGACAGAAGGGGTACGCTTTCCCCCATTCCTTATGACAGTGAGGAAACCCAGCTCCATGGAGGATGACCAGGTAAGGGCAGAGAATAGCTTAACCCTTGGAGTTTTAAACAGATTTGTCTGTTCTTCAAAGCTAGAAGGCAGTGTGAGAGCTGGGCTTCCCTCAGTGCCATGTTACAAAGATACAGGAAGATCTGAGCCCTTGATTTGGACTCAAGCAGGGAATACTCCTTACTTTATAGTGAGGGCTGGGAAAATCTGCAGCTTAATCATACAGAGCAGGCAGTGAACACAATGGATTTTATTCATATTTATTTAAGCAGCTCCAGGCTGAGTAATAAACACAAAACTGCTGTATCAAAAAAAAATAAGTGTAAAGAACCAGCCTGTGGGTAAAGTACTGTCACATGTTCAGACATTCCAGCCTCTGGTGCTGCCTGTGCTGAGAGTCCCAGCAGCACATTCCAAAGCCTGTGGCCTGTCAGGAGTGTCCTTTGTCCTTTCTAGTAAATAACACTAAAAACCCAAAATATCCCTCTGGTTCCTGCTCTGAGATCACACAAGTTAGCGGAAAACCTGGACACCTTTTGCTGTCTCCAGGGACAGCACAAGCCTCCAGCCCAAGGATGTCCCTCTATGCCTGTCCCCTCCCTGGGCTGGCCAAGGGGATGGATTTGCAGGACCACTTCAAAGCCAGAGCTGTGTTGCCTTGAGCCCTGCTGGTGCTGGTGGGACCCGTGCTGGCACCCAGCGCACGGACTTGCTGGATAGGAGGAGGTGTTTTCCATCTGGATCCTCAGTCAAGTGAGACACTGGCATAATAAGGTGTGAAGCCTGTGGCGCAGAGTGTTGTGAGACCAGTGCACTGCAAACCCAACACCCCTCAGGCCTGGGATCCCACAGAGAGCTCAGCAACGGCTGCTGATTTTCCTCAGTGGCCAGGAATCTTCCACAGCTATCACAGGATATTTTATTGCATTAAGTTCATTTGAGTAGTACAACTCTTGCAAGGAAAAATAAAAACCCTGCAGGGTCTGTGATTCACTGGTATGGTTTCTGCCAAAAAGCCTTTAGAAAGGTTTAATTCCAGTTGCAAATGTTGAAAGTCGGTCTCTGTGTAGCAGGAAAGCAATGGCATGAAAGGGACACCAGGGAATAATTAGAAGCAGAGAAACCCTGTGTTTATACATAGACAGGGCTTGTCTTATAAACGCAATTACCCACCACTCTGGACTAAATCCCAGCTATAATCTTGTTCTGGCACCAGCTCCCAGCCCTGGCGTCCCACAAGACATCTGGGTGCCACTGGCAGATTAACCGTGGCACCAGGAGGAGGAGGCTGTGCTAAAAGCAGCCCCGTGGCACCGCACGGTCTGTTGCAGCTCCTGCAGACACCCAGCCTGGGAAAACATCCACTCCAGCAGCCTTCTGACCCAGGGACGACACCCAGTCCTCACACAGAGCATTCCCCAAAATCTTTGCATAGGCCAAGACTGGGTGGCATGGTTAAGAGTCCTGTTATTTATACCAATCTTCTCCCCGCAGCACTTTGGCACCTTAAAGAGACTTTCTCTCTCTTGCCGGGTTTTAGATCCCAAACTGCCAGCCTGGAAACACGTTTTCTGGAGCTGATGCTCGCACGAGGACAACTGCAGTCCAGATCCACACGCATCTGCCCCTCAAGGTTTAGCCTTTGTGCAGCACAAAGTTATACAGAGGAGCTCTGGGTTGGTCCACAACTATTTACCTCCCAGTCTTCACCACGCTCAGGCAGACAGGTACTTCCAGGTGCTGACGAAGGCGGTGGGGATGAGGGAATAAGGCACCGTGGTGACGCTGCTCCAGGTGTCAGACGAGGGGTCGTAGCAGTCCAGGGTCTTGCAGCGCTGGGCCCCGCAGTAGCCCCCCACCACGTACAGCCTGTTCCCCGAGGTGACAGCGCGGCAGCTGATGCGCTTGGCGGTGACATCCCCGAACTTGGACCACTGGTAGGTGTCACTGTGGAAGCGGTACGCGGAGCTGGCCGAGAACTCCGTGTCCCCACCGATAACCATGATGTGGCTGCCCACCACGGCGGCCGCCGTGTAGCGCCAGGGCTGGGGGCAGCTGGTGGGCACCGTCCAGCGGTTCTGGCAGGGGTCAAAGCACTGCACCTTGGGCAGCTTGTTCTGGTTGGCGCTGGTGCCCCCGAAAACAAACAGCTTCATCTTGGCCCCCACCACGGCGGCGTTGCTGACGCCTTCCCGGAGAGGGGCCACCAGGGACCACTTGTCCAGCTGAGGGTCGTAGTGCTCCACCTGCTTGAGGGAGACAGAGGGAGAGGCCGGGAAGGCCCCGCTCATGGCTGTGTGACCCCCCACCACGTACAGGCAGTGGTCCAGCTCAGCAGAGCCATGGCCAAACCGTGCCACCAGCATGGGAGCAGCTTTTGCCCACTCATCATGAAGAGTGTCATAGACCCAGACGTCCCTGGAAGCGCCATTCTCGGAGCCTTTGCCCCCGGTGATGTAAACCTTGCAGCCAATGGCGCAGGCACTGCACTCCTTACGGGGGCTGGGGATGTCAGCACGGGGGATGATCTCGCTGGTTTTGTGGTCCAGCATGTAAATCTTGTCACACATGAAGGTCTGGCCCCCAAGCAGCAGCAGGGCCTGGCTGACCTTGCGAGGCCGGGCACAGCACCCCGTCACCAGCCCGTCGTTCTGCAGGATCTTCATCTTGCATCGCACAGCATCGGCCACGATCTCCTCCCCCAGCTTGTGGCTGGTCACCAGCTTCTCACAGGCCACCTGTTTGCGCAGGTAGGACTCGGGGAGCAGGGCCAGGCGGACGGAGCGCAGCAGCTCCGGCAGAACCTCGTGGCGCCGGGGCAGATCATACCGGATCCAGCCCATGACAGCCTCGTAGACCAGCGTCTCATCCTCCACCTCCAGCTCCTCGCTCTCCACCAGCTCCAGCAGCTTGTCCTTGGGCAGCCGCAGGAAATCCTCCGTCTTGCAGAGTGAGGTGAAGTTGGCCAGCGCCATCCTCCAGGACAGCTCCAGCAGCCGCTCGCAGCAGTGGGCGTCGGACAGCAGCAGCATGTTCAGGCAGTTCCCAGGGTAGAGATTCTTCTCCAGGAAGTCGGCCGAGGCATCCCGAATATCCTGGAACTGCAGCATGTCCCCGGCCTCCAGCAGGGACTCAGCGTTCTCCTCGTTAATCAGCACCCGGGCCGAGTAGGCGTAGTCCAGCAGCAGCTCCAGCACCTCGGGGTGCAGGGAGTCGTGGAAGTTCACCTCGGCATCTCTGCTCTCCTTGAGGCCCCCGCTGAACATGGCGTTGAAGTAGCGGCTGCAGGCGGCCAGGACGGCGCGGTGGCAGGGGAAGCTGCGGTTCCCCGCCCGCAGCACCACGTCGGTGAAGAGGTTCTGCTGGCGGAGCAGGTTGAGCTGGGTGAGGAGGCTGTCGGCGTGGCCCGGTTTGTGGAAGAGGTGGATGTTCATGGAGCCGGAGCTCGAGCGGGATTTCCGGTTCTCGTGGCTGCTCACGGACATAGTGCTGAGGCCGCTCTGTAAAGGGAAAAGCAGCGAGTCAGCACGGGGCGCCCGGCACCGGCGGGGGAGCAGCGCCCGAGAGGAGCCGGCGGCGGGAGTGCGGTACCGCCTGGAACGGGGAGCTCGGAGGGACCGTCCCGCAGCTGCGGGTCTCGCCCAGCGCTGAACGAAACGGGGCACCGGGCGCTCCCGGACCAAACGCCGGGGCAGCTCAGGGCTCCGCCGGGCCCCGGGTAGTACGGGGAGAGAGGGCGATGTGCGCTCCCGGGGCTGCCGCGCCCAGCCCGCCCCGCGGGCCCGCACCAGCTCTGCACCTGGCTCAGAGGTCCCGCACGCGGTCCCGCACCTGGCTCAGGGCCTGCGCCCTGCTCAGAGGTCCCGCACCAGACC
>VZRE01015038.1:62641-81437 GCA_013396775.1 Cephalopterus ornatus | reverse complement strand
GCCTCAGACCCCCCCCCCTCCCCCCCCACGGCCCGCTCCCGGTGGGTCAGACGCCCCCCTCCCCTCACTCCCGGCCCGCTCCCGCTGGGTCAGACGCCCCCCTCCCCTCACTCACGGCCCGCTCCCGCTGGGTCAGACGCCCCCCTCCCCTCACTCACGGCCCGGTCCCGTCCGCGGTGCGTTTCCAGCGCAGCCCCCAGCCCGCGGAGCGCGGCCGCCGCCATGGCAACGCTTCCGGAGTTCGCCGTCCCTGGCGGGCGCGGGGCACGCCGGGAAGAAGGCGGTGCGGCCGTCGCCATGGCAACGCGGCCCAGCGCGGCCCGAGCCCCGCCGTCCCCCTCAGGGCCTCCCCCCGCAGGGTCGTCCCCCCTGTCACGGCGTCTCCTTCCCCCGTGCGGTCCGCCAGCCCCCCGTCAGCGCTTTGCTGACCCCCAGTTTCCCTGTTCTGCGGCGTTCCAGGTTGCCCAAGTAGCATGTGGAGTCTCCCTGACTCCAGGTGTTCCAGAACCCTCTGGACACGTCCGGTGCTCTGGAATGGCGCTGCCTGAGCAGGGAGGTGGGACCAGCTAAAGCACTGCAATCCCTTCTGTTCTGTGATCCTGTCGTTCCCTTAGAACGGCATTTAGGTATTTCAGTAACTCACAAACACTAAGGAGAACATCAGAACACACACTTCTCCACGGGCTCACAGCACTCGCTGCCTCTTTGTGTCTGGATCTAAGAATTACACAAATTATTTTTAGGAATAAGCCCTTTCCTCCCCCCGCCTGGCTGTTTGGCAGGATATGTTCCCGGTGTTAAGGGGATGGACAGTCCTGTTCCCACACTCCTCACTGAGCACAGCCCGAGGGTGGCACATGATTTTAGGGAGGACCAGGACACAGTTAAAGGGCAGTGTGTTCCTATGTGGAATTCTGTCCTGAAAGGGGTGGGATCTGTGCAAGTGAAAACTAAGAGAGTGGAAAATCAGAAGGGAAATAAAGCAATTATGCTTTAAGTGGCTGTTCTGTAGCTTTGTTGGCTTCCCTCCAGCGTGTCCTGCGTTAAATTTAGGGAGACCAGGAGCAGAAACAGTGCCCTGGACAAGAGGACACACTGGTATCAGCAGGAGAACCTGATCCCAGGAACTGCCCTTTCTGATGAGCAATGTGATTTATCAAACAAAGCTCATATTTGATATCTTGGAGAGTCTATGACCAGGAACGTGCTGCCTCCCAGATCCACCACATGAAAAGCTTTAGGCAGGGAATGGCTGCACCAGATTACCCACCTCAAAATCAGGAGTTCTTCCCACTGCACACTTAGGAAGGGTAAGGCTGTGGCACAGAGGCCACAGGTACAGACTGGCACTTCCACCCCCACAGATGACATCTCAACAGTCACTTCTTTGCCACCAGGCAGCAACACTTGGCATCTTCAGGTGACGTGAGTGATTTCTGGGACATGAACCAGTGGCTTGATCTTTCTGCCTTGCCACGTTTGTTTTTAGAAGTTGGTTTGTGTTTATTTTTGGGAGGAAGGAGAGGATTTTGATCAAAAGCTGCACTTGTGCAACCTCAGGAAGGGATGTGGTTAGAGCTGGCCATGGAAGGCATTAAGAAAATCCTCCTTTGACGTTGCCTCCTGTTTCTCATGGCCAGTAAGAGAGAGGTCCCTTCATGCCACGGATCTTTTAAGCCATTTGATTTACAAAATGTGGAACAGATCACAGTTGAATGATCTTTTCCTTGGCCCCAGACTTCTGGAGCAGCTCCATAACTGCCATATGGAGTGATATTCCCGTAACTGCCATGTGAGTTTCTTCATTTGCCTCCTCACCCTGAGAGTTGTTTTCTGTCTGCGCGAAGGTTTTGAGCAAACTGCTGACGGCAGAGCCGGCCTTTTCCTCTCCTCGCACGTGGATCTGCACCTGCAAAGCTTCTCTGGTGCTGCCTCCCTTTTTTACTGCCTTGAATTTGATTTTTATTTCAATTCCATCAGTCAGCAGATGAAAGGTCTGTCACAACCACGCAAGCCATGCTGGTCCCACAAAGGCAGCAAAAAACAGTGACTCCCCAGCAAGCTCCTTCGAAGGCCTGGATGAACCACAGGGTGGCTCGGAGAAGTGGGTTTATACCCAGCAAAGCTGCAGCCTCCCCTTGACATCATCAGTTTGGGGATGGGACAGTGTGCAGCAAATCCTGCCTGCTCCAGCCTTAGGTGAATGTTCTGTGGGAGCAGAGTCGTAGATAAGGAATATCTTGAAGGGAGAGGAAGGACAGGCAACCAAACCCTTAAGCCAAGGAATGTTGGAAGGAAGTAGAAGGTGACTGTGGTCTCCCACAGAGGGTCAGAGGAGGAAAATTGGCCTGCCTGGAGGTGTCCACATGGCAAACATCTCTGCACCACTGCCAGAGACAGAGGGTGTTGCAGCTGCCCAGGTGTGGTGACCCTTCATGTAGCACCACAGGGTTCAGATGTTGGGGCTGCCAGGTTCTGTGGGGCCACCTGCCCCTTTCTCAGCCCCATCCCAATGTGCTGAGAGCTGTTTTCTCTCCTCAGATGAGAAGCTCCCGCCCGGGGCTGCCCAGGAGGGCACAGGACCTCCACAGGACTGAGCAGAGGGGTGAGTTCACACCCAGGTCCAGAGGCCCAGCTGAAATCCAAAAGGCAAACTCCCAAGTGAGCTGTGTGTTCCCATGGTGACCCTGGAAAGACCCTGTCCCCAGACGAAGGTGATGTTCTCCCTTCTCCATCAACCAGGCCCTGTGAGCTGCCCACACGGCGTGGGATCTCCGAACCTTCCTTGTGCTCTGCTCTTGGCCCCCTCTGTGTGTTGTCACAGGGAACATCTATTTCTCAGATTGAATAAGGACACAAGGAGGTGTTGTGACAGCAAGAATAAACACTGGGAGATTAGCCCAAAGCCGTGGGTGACACATCCCTCTGGATTGCAGGACCCAGTGGGTGACACATCCCTCTTGATTGCAGAGCCCACGGAGGCCTCTGGGCAGGCACAGGGGCGGGAGGAAGCAGGTGGGCTGGGGGAAGCACAGAGGAAGGGCAAGAGACCAGAAAGAGAGTGAGAAGCACTGTCAGGGCTGTGTGGGGGCTGGAATCTGTTTGGATTTTGGTGTCAAGGCCTGGAACCAAAGGTCAGTGAACAGCAGGGCAGCTGGGCAGCTCTGCCCAGCTTGTGATGAGTGTGGGCTGTTTTCCTAGAGGTGAGCTGGGTGTTTTTGTTGAGTTGGTCACTCACGTGGGTTTCCCGGCTGCTGAGCTTGCACTAACTCTGCTTGGGGTCTCGTTGTGTTCCAGAGGGGTCAGTGGGGGCTGGTCAGCCCTTGGGGCAGCTGAGTGAGCAGGGCCAGCTGCTGCCTTGGCACTTCATAAGCTTTTCTCAGATGGGTTTGAGTCCCCGTGAGCCAGCCCTGAAGCCTTTGGGCTTCGTTCTCAACTACTGCAATCTGTGTGTGAGCAGTGGCCTCGTACTTTCTTCTGGGCATTTGACTCTTTGTCTCTCAGGAATGGGACAGTCTTTATTCCACTGTGTTTTCCTCTGGGGATCTGACTCCTTGTCTCTCGGGAATGGGGGAGTGGAGTCTTTGCTCCACATGTACTTCAAAGAAGCTGCGCACTCACGTCTTGCAAATGCACCCAGGCACCTCTCCTCGGTCCCTGTAAACACCTGGATTCAAACACCTCAGGTGCACCATTTGGTGGAGTAACAGGGACTTGCATCTGCTCCAGCTCTGCCCCATTACTTTGATGTGACCCTGAGGTGCCATTGCCACCTGTGCTGCTGCAGGAGCAGCCATGGTTCCCTGGGGATAAATGCTGGAATCACCCCTTGGTGGCACCAGCTGAGAGATCTGTTGCTGGGAGTCACTGTGGTTATTCACTTTTTCATGTGGATTTTGATGCAACTTCAGACATGGAAAGTAAAACTGGCTTTTTGGGGTGAGGGTCTTTGCTTTCTAAACTCTTCTCTCACCCTTTCCAGCAGTGCCTTGGGAAGGCCAAACAGGCTTTCTCTGATTGCCCAGCCATGTGAAATCTCCCAGCAGGGCTGGTGGTGTGTGACACCCCTCCCTGCCGACGGAGCCACCAGCACGTCCCGGTGTCACGTCGGCAGCGCCTGTGACTCAGAGATAAGGCTGAAGTCATGTTATTCCTCGATCCCTTTAAAAACACATCCCTCGGTCCCGCAGCCCTGGCACCAGTCCCACACACGAGGTCAACCCTAAAGCATTGCTGCAAAACAGGGGCTCAGTCCAACCCCCCAGCAAGGCCTGCAGGGTGGGGCCACTTAGGATAAATCAGGGGATTTTGGTGTAGCCCTTTGCTCGTCCTCCTTTCCCCGGAAGGCTCCAGCCTCCCGGAGCTGCCTGGAGAGCGGGGCCCGCAGTGATGCAGCTCCCAGGGCGCGTGCAGAGCTTGGTGGTGAAGCTGGAGGACGGCCCAGCCCACAAGAGTGGGGAGCTGCTGCATGGGTGGGTGCAGCTGGAGCTGCGGGGAGCGCTGGGGGTGCGGGCACTGGAGGTGAGCGCCCACGGCGGTGCCACCGTGCACTGGCTCGAGAGCCGCAGCATCGGGCTCAACGTCGTCTACCGGGACTACTCAGCCTACCAGACCTTCCTGTGCCGCCACTGCCAGCTCATCCCTGGTAAGGTTGGGGCATGGGGTTGGGACCCCCTTGGGCTGTGGCATCCACTCCGGGTGAGCCGCTTCCCTGATGGGTGTTGCCAGCCAACGCAGGGTTGTTTGTGCCTCTTGGACACCCCTCTTTGCACCTTGGCCAAGGGTTTCCCTGCTGCTGGTTTCTGGGAGGCTGCTGGTGTAAACTCAACTCAAAGGATTTGTGGCTTTTGCTCTGTTTGCACAGGGAAGTGCAAACACAAGTGTCTGTTCACAACGGTGGAAAGAGCACTTAGTAGCTCAGTCGGTGTTTGTTTTCGCTTCCTCTGTGCTGGGACCGTGTGCCCAGATGGCATGTTGCTTGGATCGACTGCAGGAGGACAAGCCACTTGAATTCTTTTTGTGGTTGGGATGAAATGATCCAGAGCTGAGGGATATGGGACATCTCAGCTGTCTATCCGCTCATTAACTCTGGCTTTTCTTAGGAAAACGTGTGTCTTTTATCCTTACCTCCAATGACAGTGTCACAGCCATGGCTCTGCAACTTTTCCTACCCCTTCTGATGGCCTTGTTGTTGCCTGTGATCCAGTTGCCCGGCCCTGGCCATAGGACTTATGCTGAGGGTATTTAATTGTGTCAGTGGTCAAGTGCAACCCAGAAGGTGGTGCCAGGCCCAATCTGGCAAATACAGAGGTTTCAGGAACAAACAGGAGGGGTGGAAAGAGGATGTGAGCTGCCTTCCTGGAGATGATCTTGTCTCTGGACTGCACTGGGGGGTCATATTCTTTATTTCTGGGTGATTGTGCCCTACCATCTGCTCCAAACACCCGCATTACTTTGG
Source organism: Cephalopterus ornatus (assembly GCA_013396775.1). Lineage (NCBI taxonomy): Eukaryota > Metazoa > Chordata > Aves > Passeriformes > Cotingidae > Cephalopterus > Cephalopterus ornatus. Next base: position 75,979 of record VZRE01015038.1, on the reverse strand, counting down.
AGTCTGTGTCTTTTGGCAGCAGCTTTTCTGTGCTCTGCCTAAGGATGGCCCTTGGCAGCTGCAACTCTGCAAAGGGTCCTGATTACAGTTAAGGCCCTGGGAGAAGCCCTTGCCCTGGGCTCCAGCAGCGAAGGCCCTGAGCACTTGGCCATGCAGTGCTTGGTCAGCGTCCCCTTAGCTGTGAGGTGACAGGGTGAGTTTTATTCCCCGTTATCAGTGAATGTCTGTAGGGAAGCCCCAAGCTGCTGTGAGCATGTTTGGACTATGCTGCTGGGATTGTGTACGATAGGAGCCCTTGGAGCCCTCTGGAGAAGGGCACTGGCCAAGGGCTGCAGGAATTGCAGGAGCTGCTCAGCCTTGTCAGCACCCTGAATGCCTGTAGCTCGGAGCTGATGGTTCCTGGCCCTCACCTACTGCCCAGGGAATGTTGAGCTGGGCTACCTGGGGGCAAAGAGCCCCACCAGGACTTGGGGGATGGGATTTTATTGTCTCTGTCCATACACAGAATCCTTTTGTGCTTTGTGAGAGGGACAAGGGCATGTGATCACTGGAGCAATTTTAAGGGAGCAAAGGCTATGGGCTGCAGAGAAGCCAAAACTGCTTCCTTCAGATCCTGCTGGGTCCTGCTCTGTCCCCAACAGCAGCGTGACAGCCTTCCTGGTGTCAGCTGGCGAAAAACGTGCCATCATCCAACAGTCCCTGTGACTGCTCCCTTCTTGGTACTTCTCGATGAGATGAGATCAACCGTGTCTGCGTGGTGGTTAAAAAATGCAGGTTTTGTCATGGTAACAAGGCACTGCAGAGGAGGGGAGCCGGGCACAGATAAGAGCCCTCCCTCCTGCTCTCCCCTCAGCTGAGTTTATCTGCAGTTTCCTGGCAGGGTGGTGAGCACTGGCACCGGGGTGCTGCGCTGAGACAAGAAAAAGGGAGCAAAGAGGATGTGCAGACAGGGCCTTTAAATGTGTATTGTGTAATCATCTGAGACAGGGTGCAGGAAGGAAGGAAAAGACAGGGGTTAATGGGTGAAGGAAGCACAAGGAGAGCCCTGGACTCTTGTGCATGAGGTGATGTGAAGGCATCCAAGGAAACATAAATGACTGGTGTGCAGTGATGTTTCCTGTCCAAGGATCCCACAGCACTTCCCAAAGGTGTAGTGCCTGCCCTGGTGAGGGGCACTACAGAAGCCATTTTATTTTCATGGAGACATCCGGGAGAGTTACGGCATCAGGGCTCTTGTTGCACTGCGGGGTGGCCCTCAATCAGCACCTTAATCCTCATCCACACGCAACACTCCCATATCTGGCAGGGACAGAGTGTATTCCTCAAGTTGGGAGTGTAAACTTGTGCAAGGCTCTCTGTTGTCCCATCTCATCCCCATATTGGGTCAGGGTAGAGCTGCTGACTTACCTGTTTACCTCCTGTGTTCCCTTCTCTCTGGTTTTCAGGGCCCCTTATGTGGCTCTGGGGTCAGTGGGGAAAAGCCACCAGGTCTCAGCAGTGGGCCTGGGAAGGAGGAGCCCCCTCTGAGCCGGGCAGGGTGTCAGCTCCTGCTCGGACCAGCTCCAGCCCGGCCAAACTCTAGATGGGGCTGAAGAGTTGGAGATCGCCGCTGTGCCCAGCCAGACCTGGGTTTTCCTTGGGTTTGGGCACCCAGGAGCATGTGCGGTCCCATAGCCCCTGCACCTGAACATGCCAAGAGAGAGGAGAGACCCTCTCCTGGCCCGGGGGTCCCAGAGAGGTCAGAGAGGGGCCGCCCAACACACGTGGAGGCAGCAAGGGGCAGCCTGGGCATCGCGTGCAGCTGACACGGGAGGGAGGTTTGCAGGGATTCACATCCCGTGGGCGAGGCTGAGTCACGGGCCGAGGGGTGTGTGCCAGCAGGCAGGAGGGGGAGGAGGATGCCAAGGAAGGAGAGGGGCCTGGCCAAGTCTTCGGCCCGTCCCAAGAGACCCCCCCCTCTAATGGCACCGCAGGGACACCAGGCTCCTTCCCAGACCAAGTGTCACCAGTTGACTTGTGTTGTGACGTGCCTTCCTTCCTCCTTTCTCTCCTCCTTTCCCTCGCCCTTTATGGAGTTTGCTATGATTCATGTTTGTTTGTGGCAGCAAATGGTCGTGCACATAAAACAAACCATGGTCCCCTTCCCCTGGGGAGGGAGACAGACAATTCCAGCTCAGCTTTGGAGGCAGCTAAAGCTGTGCCAGGCTTCAGCCCAGCTCAGTTTTAGTGGCTGAGAGCAACCCAGCTGAGCACAGCAGGTCCTGCCTGGCATGGCTGGGAGCAACTCAAAAATCCCCAAAACTTAGGCAGCCAAATGCTGAGTAACATCTTGAAGGCCTGTTTTGTCTTATCCCCTGCCTGTGCTGGAGATGCAGAGCTCTGGTGCTCTGCAAACATGACAATCATCATTAAAGTGGAAGTTTCTATAGCTGCATTAACCCTTTTGAGAGACACAGACTCCTTTCTCCTTCCTTTCACAACATCTCAGGGTGCTGACAATGCTGATATCCACTCTGAGAATCACCAGTTCCCAGTTTCCAAGCTTTCACCCCAGCTGAGCACCAGCAACTGCAGATGCTGCCAACAGAGCAAGTCCCTGTGCTGTTCCTGCCCATGCAGGTGGGATTTGTTGCTGGGTTTTGGAACAGCAACACCCTAATCCCCGCAGGAACTGGGGGAAAACCGGTGCTCGCCTGGTTAACGAGTGCAGGGAAGCAGATTGCTCACCCTGTCATTGCACAAGTTGAACCCGTGCCAGTTCTTTATTTCTTAGAACTAAGTGAAGTGGTGTCCCAGACATCACTGCATCACCAGTTGGCCTGGCTGCGCCCTGCAAGGAGCCCAGATCCAGTTGTAGCCTGTTCTGAGCCCTGGGAATGGCTCTTGGGAAAGGAGGGATGTGGGTTGGTGTGCAGAATGGCCCTCAGCTCTCACTTTGAGTGAGGAATCCCACTGGCACGGCCCCTGGCTGTAACCCTGGGAATGGGATTCTGGATGAGGATGGCATGGAATGTCAGAATGGGAGCTGGAGGGGGAGTTTGAGGGGCAAGGATGGGGAGTTTGGGGGGTAAGGATAGGAGCTGGAGAGGGAGCTTGAGGGGCAAGGATGGGAACTAGAATTTTGAGGGTCAAGGAGATGGAAGGGCATTTCGGGAGGCAAGGATGGAGTAGGAGGGGCAGTTTGAGGCGCAAGGCTGGAGTTTGGAGTTCAAAGATGGAAGCCAGAGAGGGGCCTTGGGATCAAGTTCAAGAGCTGCAGGGAGTTTTAGGGGGCAATAAGCAACACGGCAGCACACAGGAGTCACCCACTGGCAGTGCTCAGCCTCGTGACTATGTCTCTGCTCCTGGACACGTTCCCGCGGTGCAGCCCCTCGTGGGGATGGCTCGGTGCGGTACCGGGAGGGCTTAGGGAGCTCCGCTGGGAACGGACACGCACCCCACAACCGAACCCCCCGCCCCTCGGACCCCCGTCACCCCCGGGCCGGGCCGGGGGGGGGCCGGTCCGCACATGCTCCCTGCCTTGTTTTGCAGGGCCCGGCGGGGCCGTCCCGTCCCGTCCCGTCCCGCCCCGCCGGGGCCGCCCCCGGCCGCGCCGGGCGCTTAAAGCCGGGCTCAGCCGCACCGTGCCGGGTTGAGCTGCATCGCGCCGGTTCTGGGCTGAGCTGAGTCGCGTTCGCTTCGCCATGATTTTCGATCGCCTCAAACGCTTCTCCATCGTGCTGGAGGGCGCGGAGCGGGACGGCCCGGCCGCCTTCAGCCCCGGGCAGGCGGTGTCGGGCCGCGTGGTGCTGGAGCTGGCGGCGGCCGCCCGGCTCGGCGCCCTAAGGCTGCGGGCGATGGGCGCTGCCCGCGTCCACTGGACCGAGTCCCGCAGCGCCGGCTCCAGCACCGCCTACACGCAGAGCTACAGCGACCAGGTGGAGTTTCTGAGCCACCGCGACACGCTGCTGGCACCCCCAGGTACGGCATCCCCTTCCCCCGGGGACGGCACCCGGACCCCCCGGTCGCCGGCCAGAGTGGGGGCGTGGGGGCGGCGGAGACCCCAGGGGCTGAAACAATGGGGGCGTGGGGCAGCCTGGCACACCCCCGGTGTTGGGTGCTCCCCAACCGGCTGAAATCTGGGGGCGTGACACCCCCAAACTGCAGAGATGTGGGTGCCAGGGATGGCCCAGCTGCTGGGTGCATGACACCCGAAAACCACAGAAATCTGGGTGCCTGGCATCCCAGACGGCTGAAATATGGGTGCATGGGGTGCCTTAGGATCTGGGTGCTCTGGGAACTGGGTGTGTAGGTCTCTGCAGACACCTCAAATTCGGAGTGCACCCCGGGGTCCTGGCGTGCACAGCTGGACCATGCTGCTGTGCAGTGCACCCCCATTAGGAACTGCCCCCCTCCCCCAAGACTCCCCCTTTTCTGTGAGCTCTTCCTGGCAGCGAAGCAGCATTAGAAAACTCCCGTGAAGGTTTAGGAGGTTGTTTTGAGTGGGGAGTTGGACTAGGTCGTCTCCAACCCCCAGGGTGCAAACCCTTGAGGGGTACTGGGGGATTGGCCAATGACTCTCCTGGAGTCTTGGCTGGGCATCTCTGGAGCAGAGCCCACCTGGGGAAGCTGCCCGGTTCTCCAGGGAGGTGCCCCTGGGTCGTACACGTCTGGAGACACGTGGAAAGCCGACAGTGCCCAACTCTTGTGTCACAGCTGCTGCAGTTTAACCCTGGCAGAGATACTGCTGTGCCCTCGTGCTGGTCCTTTGCTGGGTGCTGGCCATCTCTGCTGCCTCTTCACCCAGGGAGGGAGTTGTGCAGGAGGGAGCTTAATCCTCTTCAATCTGTTTTACCCACAGACAATGGTGAATCCACTGTCCTGCAGGCAGGAAGGCATGAGTTCCCCTTCACCTTCCAGCTCCCTGAGTAAGTTGGCTTTTTTTCTGGTGACAGGGCATCTTGAAAAGGAAGTTCTTTGAGCAGGACCATTCTGAAACTACTGGTTGCTAACCCACAGGTCCCTGGTCACGTCCTTCGAGGGGAAGCACGGCAGTGTGCGCTACTGGGTGAAAGCCAAGCTGCACAGACCCTGGGCCACAGCGAAGAAAGCAAAGAGGGAGTTCACTGTGATTGAACCCATCGACATCAACACGCCCGCGCTGCTGGTGAGTTCCCCCTGCTCCACCCTGCCATCCAAAACTTACCTGGGAAGCCCATGTCTGTCTAGGCCTGATTTCCAGAGGGAATATTTACCCCCCCCCCGTAACTTACGCCCTCCAGCATTACCTGGGCTGGGCAGAGGTCAGCTGTGCCTCTTTGTTTTTGGAAACTTTAACGCGTTGCAACAGCATCTTGCATCAGATACCTGAGAAGTTGCTGATGCTTCCCCAGCAGGTTCTTGGTGCCATGGAGGTGATTGCTTTGAGTTTCATCCTTACTTACTAAATTTCTTAAATATTTCCCCTTCTACAGGCTCCCCAGGCAGGTGCTAGGGAGAAACTTGCTCGTGCCTGGTACTGCAATCGTGGCCAGGTGTCTGTGACTGCCAAGATTGACCGAAAAGGCTACACCCCAGGTGAGATGAGGGGCTGGTGCTCTTGAACCTCAGGGGACCCTGGAGTAGACCCCAGGGGGGGGGATTTGGGGTCACTGTGAGCTGGGTTCTTCTGGTACGAAATCAGTCAGAGCTTTAGTGTGTGGACCTGATGTGGGCAGCCTCCTTGGGACGCTCCCAGGTTAATCCATGTGCCCGCAGTGCTGCGTAGCATGGCCAGCCCTTGGTGATCCTGAGCAGGGATTCCCTGAGGCAGGACTGGGCTCTGTCTCCCCTCCTCCAACACGCTGTGTATCTGTTTTGGCAGGTGAGGTCATCCCTATCTTTGCTGAGATCGACAACTGCACAAGCCGGGCCGTGGTGCCCAAGGCGGCCATAATCCAGACCCAGACCTTCATCGCTCGGGGCACCAAGAAGCAGAAGAGGTCGGTGGTGACCAGCATCACTGGGGATTCCATTCCAGCAGGGAAGCGGGAAGTGTGGCATGGGCGGGCCCTCAAGATCCCGCCAGTGGGGCCTTCCATCCTCCAGTGCCGCATCCTCCAGGTGGAATATTCCCTGAAGGTGAGGGACCTCATGAGGAGCTCTGCAGGTGGCTGCAAGAATTCCCTCATGCTCTGGGGATGTACCTGCCCCTCCAGACTGGGAAAACACCACAGCTAAGCTTCCCTGCTGCTTCCTGTCTCTGCAGGTTTGTGTGGATATCCCTGGGACTTCCAAGTTGCTCCTTGAACTGCCGCTTGTCATCGGGACCATCCCGCTGCATCCGTTCGGGAGCCGCACATCCAGTGTCAGCAGCCAGTACAGCGTCAACCTGGACTGGCTGAGCACCATCCCGGAGCAGCCAGAGGGTGAGCATCTCCCTCTCCCCTGGATAAACCCCTTAGTCAGGACAGCAAGGGTCAGACAAAGTTCTCAACTGGGTCAGCATTTGCTTTTCCTTTTTAACTTAATTTTTTGGTTGTGGTGCTGAATCTCCTGGGTTCTTTTGCTGGGGAACTGGGAGGGTTTGGGAAATAGTGCTTTTGGAGCTCTTTTACCTGTGTATCTCCCATTAATGGAGAGTGTTTCCTATTCCCTGATGGTTCTCCTTTCTCTTCAGCCCCCCCTGAGTACTCAGCAGTTGTGTCCAGCCCTGAGGCTGAGCAGAGCCTGGCCCCACCGTGCCGCAGCGAGCTCGGCGACATCCTGGAAGGTCCCTTCTTCGCCTACATCCAGGAATTCCGCTTCCGACCTCCTCCTCTGTATTCAGAGGTAACACATCCTTTTGGGCTGGGAGTCTTCTGGGGATGGCTGGAAAGTGCCCACTGCTGAGGTTTTTTGACTCTAAACTTGGCTTTGCAGGTTGATCCCAACCCCCCATCAGACAGCATCCGCCCGCGCTGCATGACCTGCTGAGAGAAGTGCGTCGGACACAGCTGACAGTGTGGTGATCCCTTGGGATGGGAGCTTGCACACCCTCACAGCACTTCAGGCTGGAAATGGGGATGTGGTGTCCGTGAGACCGGAGCTTTGCAGTGCCGAGACCCCGGCCCTGCTCACTGCCCTTGGCTGCTCCTGTCGTGACTGTCCCACGGGCCCACACCCAGCGCGGTGCCATGGCCTCGGGCGTGGGGGGAGAACACGAGGGACCTGGCATTGTGGAGTGGCTCCATGTGTGGCTGGGCAGGATGTGGACGGTTTAATAACTGCCCCAGGATTTTGGGGTTAGAACAGGGAACACCTGGCATAAGCCAGGATTGCTCTCTCCTTGCCTGCAGTGCCGAGCTCCGGCAGCTCCTGTGTGGAAAACAGGAGCTTGGAGGCATTTCTCAGGATTATGGAGGATGTCTTGATGTTGCTCAGGGTTGAGCCCCGGGGCGATGTGGGTGCAGCCCTTTGCCTGAGGTCCCTGAGGAAGTGAAAGGCCTTTTTCTGGCCAGATGAAGCAGAAGCTTTGCCTGCTGCTGATAATTCTTGCCACAAGCCTGTGGGTGCCTGCAGGGGGAATGGTTTTGAGCTGCTCACCCAAAATGTAAAGGCTTCCAAGGGCTGTTACCAGGACTTGGGGGATGAATTTATGATCTGTGGCAGAGTTTTGGTGCCATTTACCAAGAACAGAAAGGCTGGTTCCTGTGTGTCAGCCCCCAAACTGTGGTACCACCATGGGGGCTTGGAACTGTGGCTGGTGGCCTAGCAAAAAAGAAAAAAAACGTAATCCAAGGTTGATGGTAGCCACAAATGCTGATGTGGAGTTGGAATGAATCTTTCAGGGCCAGGAGTCCTGCTCAGAATGGGCTTGATCCTGTGCCTGTAGAGGGGTCGGTGGCCATGGTGGGATGAGGACACAGCAGCAAATTGTGCTCACTGGGGTGGGAACTGCTGTGGAACTGGTGAACTGAATGTTGCAGCAATGAGTGTGTGTGTGTGGGCAGGGGCTGACCCTGCTTGCTCCAGGGTGACCTGAGCAGAGTTTGGAGGCTGAGGACCTTTGCATTCCCTTGCTGAGACAGTCCTTGGCTGTGCACATCCAAAGCCAGCGTGCCTTGGGCTCTGCACCAGGGCCATCTCTGCTCGCTGGGGTTGCTCAGATGAGTCTTTTCTATCTGAACACTTTTGTAACGACCACTCTTGTCTCTACTCATTTTGTATGACTTTTTTTGTGAGGAATTTTTGTCTGAAAATAAATTCCTTAACTATTGCCTGGATAGTTTTGTTTCTCTTCCTGCTTCCACATCCCACCAGCCACATGGCTCTGGACAATGGGGAGTTCTCCCTGCCCTCACTTCGTTGCCCCGTTGACATCCAGCTGCACCCTGTGCCCTGTCCCACTGTGCACTAGGATTAACTGGGTCACTTGGCCAGTGCTGCTTCCCATCAGGATTGGTCCCTTATGCCTCTGGCTCCTCCACAGCTGTGGAGATTTGGCTCTTTTCCCATTACTTAGGATGCAGGACAGCGAGCAAACCTGTTGTATTTTTCCACACTTGCTTCCTGCTTGTGTCCAGGGAGATCAGACAGCCTTTCCTCTGTCCTGAGCCTGGCAGGGACTCAGTAGGTCCAGGTGGGAGCTGGGACACTCCTGCTTTGGCTCAGCCAGGCCCAAGGAGGGTTGGGATCCAGCCCCATGCTGTGCTGGCTGGGAACTGCTGCCATGTGGGAAGAGCAGGGAGGCTCCTTCACCTGCTTCCTCTGGCTGGTTTTTAACAGTGTTTCTGTGCTTCTCACCTCTGCTGAGCACAGCAACTCTTGGTGCGTGCAAGGCAAGGCTTGAGTCAGGGCTTTAGTACTGTCTTCCACAGGCTCTGCTGCTTATAAATACTGCCACTGGAATGTGATTTTTTTTTTTTTCCACCCCCCCCTTTATTTATTTTGATGTTTGCTGAGCTGCTCAGTGCTGCAGTTGCATCCAAGCACGTGCTCCTGCCCTGGGCCATGGGAGAGAACTTGTCCCTGTGTTTGCCTGCAAGAACCTGGTGCTCCTGCAACCTTTATTCAAATCTGCTTTTTATTTGGCATCTCTGGTGCTCCGAGTAATTTTCCCTGGAGGAGGATTAACCGGCCTTTCAGGGAATTTGTTTGCATCCTCCTCTGGGGAGATCATGCCTGGATCTGCCGCTGCCACACGCTGCTGCATGGCCTCTCTGGGGCTTTTTGGTGACATCAAAGGGGACATGAAGCACAGCACTGCACCTCCTGGGTAAAGATGCCTCCAAAGCAAGCCCTGTGACCAGGCTGATCCCAGCATGGCACAAGGAAGCCATTCTGTGCCGCGCAGCAGAGATGGCCGGGGGCTGCTGGTCAGACCCAGATCATCTGCTGCGGCTGCACAAGGGGTTGCTTATTCCCAGGGCTGGAGAGGGAGGTGAGTGCCCAGCACCCTGTCTGTCCCGCTGCTTCTTTCTGGGAAACCACGTCACAGGGTGACGGGGACAGGCCATGCTGGGCTGGGGAGCCCAATGCCGGTGGGCACTGCTCCCAGCCCTTGTGTGGGAGAGATCTTTCCAGCAGGGATTCTTGTAGATGCCTCCAGGTTTTTCTCGTACAGTCGGGCAGCAGTGCAGTGAGGCCGGGCTGGAGATCCTGCCAGGAAAGGGCTGCACTCCTGAATCCAAGGAGGGGCTAAAAATACCTCGTCTGGACATTCAGAGCCGGGGCACGGTGCAGACCCGCCCCAGGCAGTGCTTTCCCAACCGCTGGCAGTGCTGCCGGTGCTCTCTCCAACCTTCTGTTGTTTATCTTCCCCGGCTCCAAAGTCCTGATTGAACAGCTCGAGCTGTTCTCTGGTTTATTGGCACGGGGAGCTGGGGGCACAGGGAGCTCCCTGGGGGTCTGCTGAGCCGGGATGGCCCCGTGCCATGTGCAGTGGTGCCGGCTCAGCACAGAGACCCGATCCCAGGCAGGAGGCGCGTGATGCAATTACAGTGCCGGGATTATTTATAGCTCTTGGCCCCATGTGCTGGAAAATGCTGCCCAGACCACCCGGCAGAATTTGCTCCTTGTGAGGGGCACAGAAACCTGCCCCCAGCCCCCACCCTGCTCCTCTCTTTTTCTTTTTTACCCTTCAGTCCCAAAAATGTGGGACCCCTCTGCTCTGGCCACAGCGGTGCTGGGACTTCCCTCATATTGCAGCTCCAAGGCTCTACAGGGTGCTGGGATGCCTCCCCACTGCAGTTCAACATCCCTGCAGGGTGCTGGGACACTCCCCCACTATACCCCATGGCTCTGCAGGTTTCTGGGACTGCCCCCAGCTGTAGCTCACAGCCCTGTAGGGTGATCGGATCTCCACCGCATAGTTCATGGATCTACAGGATGCTGGGACCCCCCGCCACTGCAGGTCCTGGCACTGCAGTGTACTGGGACACCCCCCTCACGCCCTACACCTCCACAGTTCTGCAGGTTATTGGGACTCCCCAGCTGTAACTCACAGCCCTGTGGTGTGCTGGGACCCTGTCCTTGCAGCTCATGGATGTGCAGGGTGCTGGGACCCCCCAGCTGCAGCTCACGGCCCTGCAGCCCCTTTCTGCATCGTGTTGAAGGGGCTGCTCCTTCCCTCCAGCCCTCCCCGTTCCTGGGGGATGCTCAGTCCCATCACTCGAGGCCGTTGTCCCCTGGCAGGGGGTCAGTGGCGGGGGGTCAGTGGTGGCCGTGCCGCAGGGAGGGTGACACGCGAAACTCGCAGCCATCCCGTCGCTGGCAGGGACAGAATGTGCTGGAGCTGGTGCAGCCCTGCGAGGGCCAGGATTAACTGCGCCGCTGCTGCCTCCGGCCTGGGCGCCCGTCCAGCTCCCAAAACAAGCACCGCCTTCCCCCATCCCAGCTGGGCTGAGCCCCGCGGGGCACAGCTCACCCCAAAACCTGCCGAGAGGCAGCCGCTGGAGGCTGCTCTGTTTGCACGGGGTGGGGAGGCGGTCGGTGATGACAAATCTGGATTTCGGCCGGAGGGGGATGCCCTGCCCTGTCCCTGCACTGGGGACGGGGTTCATGCACCGCCCAAATTCAACATCTTTGTGCCGGTGGGATGGGGGGTCCACGGCGCTCCCACCCTGGGAAACAGTGGTGGGTGCTGATGGGGGTTTAGGGGAATGTGTTCACCCCCAGGATGAACACGTGAGGGGACACACACAGTCCCCAGCAGCACCAGGCCTTGCTTTGGGTTTGCTCCAGCCTGACTTGCGGAAACAAACCCCAAAACTCACAAAGAGTATTGAAGCAGGTATGTTTATTTACAGTGCCGGGGCACATGGGGGATAATCCAGCCTTTCATGCCCCCCTCATTACCTTTGTTCAGCTCCTTTTATGTGATCTAATATCACATATTCATTAGCTGTATTACATATACATTAATTGTGTTACATATGCATTAGCTGTGTCAGAAAATTCCAGAAAATGGGAGGGGAGCTCATTAACATACACCACTCCTATAACTGCGCCTCGGAACGCCCCCTTGGGGTCTTCTTTTGGGGGTTTTTGGGGGTCTTTGGATGAAGTGAGAAGTCTTCCTTGGCTCTAAACTTTTCACCTTTGCTAAGAACTGCTGAGCCAACACTGTCCAATTATCCCAAAATCAGTATCATCTCCAGGAGCACTTTATCAGTTCTCAAGGTCCCCCTTCTTAAACCTCAAAGCTCCTTATCGAGACTCCAAGGTTTTGTTGTTCCTGTTAGAATCCTCATTATAAAGTTAACCATATCCTGTAAGTTAGCATTAGCAAGCAAGCAAGGCCCTATTCTAATTTAACAGTATTCCATCTAGAATTAGCGCTAGTAAGCAACTAAAACTACAGTCTTTTGTATCACTCCTTATCAGGCCTCCGGCTGTGGATGGCATGGCTTGGTCCTGGCACCAGCTCAGGGGTCTGGGGCTCTGGGGGTTCCCCTTCACACGGCAGTGGCAGAGCTGTGCCAGGGCTCCGGGAAGCAGCCGTGCACCCCGACATGCCAGGGCGGCATCGCGGCCGCCCCTCCGCCCGCTGACTCAGCCGCCTGTTTGCCGGAGCCGCTCCCGCCCACGGAAACCACAGGCAAAGTCCCCGCATCCCTGCGCCGGGGCTTTCCCCGCTGGCTCGACAGGAATCGCAGCTTTTCTCAGCCCGGTGCGGGCACTGAGCCCCTCCGGGTGCGGGGGGGAGGAAAACTGCGAGCAACCGCGGTGGGTTTGTGCCAAAAAGCGGGGTCCGGAGCAGCTGAGTGGACGTGTCCCGTCCCCTGCGAGCATCGTTCCAAGGGGATCATGGACAGGGACACCCGACAAACCCCGATGGGCAGCGGGTACTACCGGTGCCCGCCTTGCCACAGGCTGTCGGGAGCAAACCACCTCCTTTATTCTCTATATCAGACCCAAGCCCTTGTTTTTTTGGCTCTCACTCCCCCATTTGGGGTCCCTCGCTGTGGCACTGCTCTCTCCCTTCTTTCCTCGGGCAATGGAAAATTTCTGTGACTTTTTGACTTTTATCCAGTTGTTTGGGAGCGAGGAAGGGGCTGGCGCCGCGCACAAACATGTCTATGTATAAACACTGGGGACTGAACCAGGGATGGAGCCGCCGGCACCGGACTCTCCCCACCGAGCCGGGTGTCCCCTCTCCCGGCGGGACCCCAGTGAGGCGCCCCGTGCTCGATGACCCGGAGCCGTCCCTGCGGGGATACAAATATTTTGGCTTTGTTAAAAAAAAAAAAAAACACCAAACAAAACACTCGAAAACAACAACGCTCAAAAATCCTCCCCTCACAACCCAAGCCCTCCAGCGGCGGCGCCTGACGCGTTGGCACACAAAGAGCGCGCGTGGGGATGGCGCTCGCCCAGCCCGAGGCTCCCACGCCGGGCTGGGATCTGCAGGTGACACGACCGTGCCCTGTGACACGGACGTGGCGCGATAGGATTTTGCTCCCAGCGCCGCTCCCCACCCCGGCTGTGTTTGCTGTCACTCCCCGGTGCCGCTTCACAGAGAAACCGCCATCGACCACGGCGTGGGTGCCCGTCCCCTGCTGCGGGGACATCCCACGCCCTGACCCCCAAATCTCCCCACAGCTAAAACCTTGCTCGTGTGGGGCGTGTGCCCTGTTGGGCTGGTCTGGGTGTCCCCCGCTGAGAAGAGAGGAGCCGGGGCTGTCACCCTCACTGCTCACTGTCACCTCAGCCTCGCTCCGGGGCAGGAGCGATGGTATGACCCTGTCAAACCCTACGGCTCTGATCTCTCCTCCCACTCCCCAACCTCAAAGTCTTCCGAAACAGAATTACGCCCTTTTTTCTTCCCCACCACACTGCAATAAGCAGCAATTTTGAGCTGATTTCAACAAAAAACCTCAGACCAAGCTCAGCTGGGGG
>VZRE01015038.1:51570-62632 GCA_013396775.1 Cephalopterus ornatus | reverse complement strand
GACACCCGCGCACGGACGCGGTGGGGGGGGGGGGGAGAATCAGATCCACAGAATATTCTGAGCTAGGGTCCGAGGCAGCTTGCAGGGATGCCCCCTGCCCTTTCACCAACCACATTAGCAAGCCTGCACCCCACTATTTTTTAATGCAAGCGTTTATGAGGAGCAGGGAGAGGCGTTTTCCTGCTGAGCAGCTATGTAAATGCCACCACATCGCGGCCTGGCGATGGAGGCAGCGATAGCCCGGGGAGTCCCAGCTGGTTGGAGGCAGTGCCGGTGGGGAGGGCCCTGCCGGACGGTCCCGGGGAGGGCTGAGCCGGTTCCCTCCGCTTTCCCGGCGGTTTGGTCTGTGAAAAAATGAGGGAGAGTCGATCTGCCTGCAAAGAGCTGGTAAACATCGGGGGAGCGGAGCTGGGAGAGGGGGTGTTGTTCTTGGTCCTGTGTTTATCGCTGTAAAGCCGGGCTGGCTTCTTGCTCCGGGATGAGCCTGTACGGATGCGGGGTGTGTGTGTGCTGTAAATAGGGGATTCTGGGGGGTTCTCTGGTTCTTATCGAGTTGTCCTTAGGTTAACTCTGGCCGCCTCCTTGAGCAAAATATGTTTATGCTGCAAAGCTCCGTCCTGCTCCGCTGCCAAGTGGGCAGGGAGCGCGTGTGCTGATAAGGGCGCTGCGTCCTCCCCTTTCCGATCACCCGATACCCAGGGAAGCGCACGGAGGCGGCCGGCCGCCTCCCTACACCCTAGATTTATGATTTCTTTTACTATTATTATAAAGTTTCCGTTGAAAAGAAAAACAACCACCATTCAATAGCTGCGGCTTTGGAGCTGCCAAAGCCTGGAAAGCTCCGGCCGTGCCAGAGGCTGAGCTGCCCCCGGGGCTGCCGGCCCTGAGAGCAGCCATCCGAAAACGTTAAAACTGCAGAAAGAAAATGCTTCCTGCCATCGCCCGAGCGTCCCTGTGAGGGGAGAAGATGGTTTTCACCCTCTTCTCCCAGCTCACGTGCTGGGACATGCAGCATCCTGGCGGGATTTTGAAGCGAGCTGAGCACCCAGCACAGCCCCGGGGGCAGCTCCGAGCCCCCCCCTCGGTTTGTTTAATATTCAATTTTGGTGCTGCTTGGAGTCGTTTTCCCTCCTTGGGTTTGGAAACAGCGCTGGCCCGAGTGAGGCTGTTGCAGGCGGGTTCGGGCTGACGTGAGCAGGAAAGAGCCGCGGCGGCCGCGGGGCCTGTTTGCGAAGTAGAACGGAGTTGTTGTTGTTGTGACACTGAGCGGTTGCAAAACGCCGGCGCTGAAACACCCGTGACTTTCAAAACAAGCTGAGTCCAGCTGTGGCCAGCGGCTCTCTGTCCAGATGTGTCCGTCTGTCCAGCTGTGGGACCCGCAGCCCCTTCCCCGCCGCAGGATGCCTGTGCCAGCAATGCATGGAGGTTTTTTTTGCGGTGAGAAGAATCCCAGAAGCTTTTTTTAGAGAGGAAAAGCCCGAATTCCGAAGCTGCTGAGATTTTACTGCCCCAGGAATCTGCCGGGCATCCCGCCCATCGAGGTTTTGCAGTGCTGGGGGGGTGGATGAAATGAGCTGTTCACCCCCGGGGTGAGACACAGCCTTTGAGTTCTCCTTAAAAAATAAAAAACCCTAAAAAAAAAAAAATCCCAGGGATCAGTTTGTTTGCTTAGGGATTAAGTCATCTAATCTGCCTGGCAGCGGGTGGCATTGTGGAGGTGGTGGCAGCAATGGCTTTTTGCCCAGCAAATAATCCTGCTCTCAGCCATGGCTGGTGGTCAGGCTGGGCTCAAACACCCCACTGGCATCGAATCTTCTCTGAGGTAGGGCTCAGGCAGGAGGAAAGGGTGCTGGGTGTAGGGAAAGGGGTGGGAGAGGGATAGATGGGTGAGGGAAGGGTCTGGGCAAGGGATGGATGAACGAGGGAGGGAAGGGGTTGCAGGGTTGCAACATTCTTCTTTGCTGCCCATGCTAAAACCAGGCTGTGGCTCTGCGGGGCTATTTCCCTGAGGCTGAAGAACAGGTTAAACTCCTCGATCTGGGAGCAAAACGCCTTAATCTGGGGGAAAAATATCATCCTGGGCCTGGAGGGATGGACCTCGCCTTCTCTGGTGCTTAGACCTCCCAAGGGCTGATGTTGATGGGGCCATAGTGAACCCCTCAGGCTGTTTTATGTTTTTCCTCTGGTGCCATCGGAGCTTGCATCCCCCAAAATCAAGAGGAAATAGCTTAAACTTGCTGCAGGGGAGGTTTCAGAAAAAATTTCTTCACCAAGGGGTGGTCAGGCACAAGAACAGGCTGCCCAGGGCAATGGTGGAGTCCCCATCCGTGGAGGGATTTAAAAGCCAGGTGGATGTGGCACCAAGGGACACGGTTTAGTACTGGGCTTGGTAGTGCTGGCTTAATGGTTGGACTCGATAATCTTCGAGGGCTTTTCCAACTTTTATGATTCTAGAAAATCAGGAGCTCAAAGCAAATCCCCAGACTCCCACCACCTTCCTGCAGCTCTGGCTGCCCCACCTGCTTTCTTGGGATGTGGTGCAGAGTTTTCCACTTTCAGGTAAATCCACCTGCACATGTCCCTAGTACCGTTTACTTCTGGGGACACATCACTGGGACTCTGTGGGAATAGGGAGGGAATAAGATGAGGGTTTTCCCATTTAACATGTTCCATGTTTGCCCGGGGAAACAGCACTGTCACTGGTGGTGTGTGGGCAGTGCTGGCACCAGCAGGTGTGAATAGGGGACCCCATAGCTTGGGGAGACTTTGGGATCGATGCTGAACCCCTTGTGCCCCCACCATTACACCCCCCAACTGGGCTGACCTTTATTTTCCCTGCTGTGATGGCTTTTGGCTGCTTATCCTGGAGTCTCCTCTTGGGTGTAATGAGTTGCCCACCCTCAGGCTGTGGGTGGTGGTGGCTCTCACCAGTCATAACAGATGCCCTGTGGCACGTCTGGGTCCTGCACCCATTCGGATCCAGACGTAGGAGCAGGGAAGGTCATGTCCTGGCTGCAAAGTCTGGCCTGGCAGCTGCCCTTGGGTTGCCAGGCTCAACACAGCTCCCGGGGACTCATTTGGAAAACAATCCTGTGAAATTTAAACTAATTAGAAAGTCCCGAGCCACTCGCTCGCACTAATTGGCAAGTTATGGCTTGATTAGTTTTCCTCGGCATGTTGTCCATGAGCACCCTGTTCCTGGCAGGGCACTGGCCAGCTCAGGACATGTGTAGGAAAAGATGCACAGGGCCATCTTTGAAGGCATCACAGAGGGGGTGTGAGTGGCATCATGGGTGGGATGGATCCCTGGAGGGTGACACCATGAGGAGTCTGCTGTTCCCTCTCCCCAGGGTGTTTTTAATGAAGCAATTGGGACTGTCTGTCCTGCTGTGAACTCATTCCATGAACTGGAATGATTAACTGGTGTCGGCCCTGGCCCCGAGCCGGGCAATATGTTTACTGCTGCCACCCAGCCGCGCTGAGCCGTGACCCTAGAGCTGTTTCCTTCATCGCTCTGACTCCAAAAACCGGGCTGTAAACAGGGGCCGGGGCTGAAACCCGAGTGTGCACCCGCTCCTGTAACCGGATACTTCCTCCCCGTGTGCCTGGTGTGCTCTGACAGTGAGCCTGGCATTGCCCAAATCCCAACAAAATCCCTAAATCTGATCCCCGCGCCTGGGTTTCTGCGTGGCAGGACGCCAGATCTCCAGCCTCCAGCCGATCCCCAGGGATTTGGGGTGCGCAAGAGAGGACACAGGGGGCCTGTGAGGTGATGCGTGGCGGGCAGGGAAGCATGGATTTGCTCTGCCAAGAGGCTGGGAAGCGCCGTAGGGACGTGGGGCTGGTGCCACCTCGTGGCTTCACCAGCAGCTGAACGTCCTGGGAGTGCGGTGCCGGACACCGGCGGGCACAAGGACGGCAGCGCAGTCTTGCGGGTCCTGAGCGGGACCTCCAGCCGAGGGAGCAACACCATCGCAGCCGCTCCACCTCTGTAGCGCTGGGAATGGCCATAAATCCCAGCCCAGCCGTCGCTGGAGGGGGTTGCGAGGTGAACGTGCAGCCCCGCGCTCCCGGTGCGGTGCCTCCGCTCGGCATCGGCGCGGTTTCCGCCCGCTGTGCCGGTGCTGCGAGCGCGATTTTGGTGAAATCCTTTGCAAAACACGAGCTAAAAGCAGCAGCGGGGAGGCCGAGCCGTGCGCTGGTGGCTGAGACACCGCGGCGGTGCCTTACCTGGACTTCCCCGTGCTACTAACCCCACGCCTTTTGTAGGTTTTTTGAGTTTTTTGCTCTCTCAGCAAGTCAGCGCCGACGCCGTCAGGCAGAGAAAACCACAAATCGCTTCTCATCTCCAATTCTGCCCTAGATAAAGCCCGAGACCGCAACGTGGCCCCACGCGAAGGGGCTGGGGGGGCCCCGAGGGATCACCCCAGCCCGGCTGTGTCCTCTGCAGCGCCGTGGATTGCCCTCGGCTCTAAATCCTTTCTGCAATCTGCCCGGGTCAGGCGAGGAAAAACCATCTCAGCCCTGCTGCTTTGTGAAGTTGCTTTATTTGTTTACGTTTGCTTTTTTTTTTCCTCTTTATTTTTTCTCGATTTTTTATTTTTTGCAGGTAGATGGTGTTTAGTGCTGGGGCTCTGTGCATCTCCATCCCATGGACTGGATGCTGGTCCCAGTGGTGGCAGCTGGCTGGGATGAAGTTCTGCCTCTCTTTCTGATCCAGCCAAGGAAATACCCTCAGCCCTGGACAGACTCCGCAGCCACCTTCCCTTGGTTTTTGTTCCTGGTGAAAAGTTGAGGCTGGGAAGTGTGTGGCTAAAACCTGGCACAGTGCAACACTGAATCCAGAGGCATTCCCTTCCTTGTCCTGGAAACCAGAAACCCCCCCTGAAAGTGCTAGTGTGACCATGATCCCAAGGGTTGGACACCCAGCATCCCACACAGACACTCAGCACCCCATGGGACACCTGCCATCCATCCCTGCTGCTCCAGCCTGGTGATGGCTACGGCACCAACTTCTCCAGCAATGGATCCCATCCTTCCTGGTCCCTGATGATGATGGATTTGTTGGAGATGAGCAGGGCAATGGGGATCAGTGGCTGGTGTAGCCCCTGCCTTCCCTCCTCCCCCTCCTCCTCCTCCTCCTCCTCGCCGGGTGAGTGCCCAGTGCAGCTGCTGCCAGGCGGTGCAGATCCCACTGGGCTCAGCATCTCTTGCCTGCGGTAGGCAAAGGTCATCTCCTCCTCACAGCCTGGTGGACACACCGCCACCACCTCCGCTGGCTTTTCCGCCACAGGGCAGGGCTGTGTGGCATTGGGCTGTGGCACATTGGACTGTGGCACGTTGGGCTGTGACACGTTGGACTGTGGCACGTTGGGCTGTGGCACATCAATCTGTGTGCTGGTGTCAGTTGTCTCCTTGCTGGGATTTGGCTCCGTCAGCAGCTCAGCTGGGCTGAACCTCTCCGAGGGCTCCAGGAGGCCTATCTGGCGCTGGCCCTAAGGGTTGGGTGGCTTTGGGGTGGCTTTTTGGTCCTTGCCAGGACCCATGTGTGGGCATTTGTGGGCAGCACTTTGCATCTCACCTGACCCTTCTCGCTGGCAGAAAACTGGATGGCATTGGTGCCCACAGGCTTGGGAAGAGGTGGGAAGAGGAGACGGCAAGCCCTGGGAAGGGAGGGGGTTGTTAGTGAGGGGTTGGGCAATGGGGGGTGACCTGAGCAGCGTGGGTGCTGAGGGTGCTGCTGTCACCTCTTTTTGGTCAGGTGGTAGATGGCAGCCATGACGGGGACACCAAGTGAGATGCCCAGGTACTTCAGGTTGGCTCTCCACACTGCTCCCTGGAGACCTGGGGGCAGGCACGGCTGGGTGGTGGCATTCCTGTCCCCAACACCCCACGTGGGACACAGGAGACATTTCGGGGTGAGGGCGAGCACCCCATGGGGAGTGGGGAGAGGATGGGGTCCCAGCCATTACCCAGCGCCTTGGTCTGGAATTCATGTGAAGCACTGCAGGTCCCCTCGCTGTCCTTTGTCACCTCCCAAACACCCACCCAGTAGGCTGTGCCAGGCTGGAGGTTTTGGAGGGTGTAGTTCACTGCCATGGCATCCACTTCGCTGTCTGGGCAAAAGACAACAAGTGGGCAGCAGTCTGGCAGCTACCTGGGCATCACCTTCCTCCTGCCCCACAGGGCTCAGGGGGTCCCACTCACAGGTCATGATGGCCCTCTTGTCCATGTGGCAGATGAGGTACTTGGCCAGCGCCCCAGGACAGGCGGTGCGGGGGGACGGTTTCCACTGGAGGAGGGCGCTGGTATCTCCGCTGCTGATGTTGATGGGCACGGCCAGTGAGTCTGCAGGTGATGGTGCCAAAAAATGGGGCAGTGTTTCAGGAACCCCCTTTCTGGAGTTAAACCAGCCATGGATGTGCTGTGCTCCCACACATACCATTGCTGGCGTAGTGGTACCACAGGGCAACGGTGGCCCAGCCCCGCTCTGGGTCCCAGCTGTGCACGGCGAGGCGGTGACACCCCGGCACTCCCAGTGCTCCTGGGGCAGGAATGGGGGGTGTTGGTTAGACCCCCATTAGTTAGCTCTGACCCCAGGAGGAGAGCTTGGGGTGCTCCCTTGCCTTTCTCCACACGTCTGCTCTTGGCAGAGAATTCCTCTTGGATGCAGACACCCTGTTGTGGGGCTTTTGCCAGGACCTGCTGCTCGAAGCAATAGGCCTCGCCTGGGACTGGTGCTTCCCACTGTGCTGTCACGGTGCTACCAGCCACGCTGATGTTCTTGAAGCTGAGATCTGGGATGAAACGGCGGATGTGAGGGATAGCTGGAAGTAATAACTCCTGGAGGGGCTGCCAGGGGAGCTCGGCCCTTGTGTGGGATAGGTACCTGTGTGCTGCTCTGCTGGCACGTGGAGCTGCGATGCTGGCCCCGGCCCAGCGGTGTTGACGGCCCTCAGCAGGATTTCATATTCAGCCCCAGACAGGGTAAGGTTGTGCTCCCTCACCTCCCACCCTAGCACCATGATGTCCTCCTCCTCCTCCAGCTCATCACAGCCACACGCCGGCATGTGGGCATGCAGTGTGTAGTTGACATCCCTTTGCCCCTTGAGGACTGGCTGGGGAAGGAGAGTGGACAGTGTGGGGGATGAAATGGTGGGGGGGACACTCAGGAGGGTCCCCACGGGTGCCACTGTACCTGCCAGCTCAGCCTCAGCACCCGTTGCCCATCTCTCCCTAGTTTTTCAAGTTGGTGGCTCAGCACTGGGCTCTCCAGGATTTCTGCAGGAGGGACAAGCCTGACTGAGCTATCAACATTTTTTGGGAGATGTTGGGATCCCACCAGCCTCCCCTCCTCTTCCTCACCCTCAGGAACAGAGATGTTGCTGCTCCAGTCACTCCAGTAGCTGCTCCAGGTCTTTTGTCGTAGCTGGACCACAAAGGTGCCATTTCCCTTCAGGGTACAGTTCACTAGAGGGGGGTGACAGGGTCAGTTGGGGGCTGACCCCTCTCTCCCTCAGCTTTTGGCTCTTGTGGGGTACTGGGGGGAAGAACAGGGCAGAGCATTCTGCCAGAAACTGGGAATACCCCCAGAAGATGCTTGTCCCCAATATCCCCACAGGCCAAACCAACCTGAGTCATCTTCATCTTTCACCATCGCAGTCGTACATTCCACCTGTAGAAAAAACTCGAAATGAAGACACCCTCCCAGTAAAACCAATATGTTACTGGGCCGTCAGTGTGATCTGCAATCATCCCAGGGGTTGGGAGAACCAAATGGAGGGGACATGGTGGCCTGAGGGGTCTCCTTGGTTGGGGTAGCCCCTCTTCAGCCCTGGGACCCTCCTGGCAGCAACTGAGAAGAGCGGGGGGTCCCCAGCTGCAGGGCCCTCACTGGGGACAAGCCTCCAGATTTCATCTGTCGTCATTAGTATAATCTGGGGTTTTGCCTGTGTAATCCCTGCGAATCACGGCCTGATCCTGTTATGGGAAGCAGCAGGATCCCATGGCCGGAAGACAAGGCAGAGCCGATAATGCAGCGAAACAGATGGAGCACCGCTGGGTTTGGGGGGGGAACAGTGACATCACTGAGACCCCACACTCCCTGGGCTACCACGGTGCTCCTGACTGTCCCAGCTCCAGCAAACAGCGTTTTTACCTGTGTCCAGCCGCTGTCTCCTGCCCTCCAGGATCGAGCCTCCCGCTGTGCTGGCTGGTCCATGCCATGGCACTGTGGCCGTGGCACTCGCAGCCTCAGCTGGCTGCCAGTCCTGGAGAAGGGCACCCAGGTGGGAGGTGGATCTGGCTTTTCTGCAAAGATGTTGTTTTGAGTGGTTTTGGCAGCTATTTGCCCTGGTGCTGGTGCCCAGCCTGGTCCCCCAGGCACTTACTGGCCTCGTTGAAGACAAATGTGATGTTGGGGGTCCTGTTGACATGGCCCTCCCACCTTGCCTCCACCCAGGCCACGGTGTTGGCGAAGATGTACAGTTGTTTATGTTGCAGTTTGCAGTTTGTCATCTTCCGTGCATCAAACTGGTGGCACACATTGTGCTGCTCGTAGCTGGGAAGGGAGAGGGCACAAGGTCAAATCCGGGTGAGTCAGGATACATCCCATGGGCTCCCCATCCCCCTCCACCATGCCCAGCTCACCAGAGGTTCAGGGAGTAGGTGGTGTTGCCAGCAGGGCCAAGGGGCGACCAGGAGCATTGGTAAGAGTTGGGGGAGCTGCACTTCTTCCAGCAGGAGAAGTTCTGGGCTGTGATCATGCCTGTGGTAGAGGGCAGTGTCTGGGGGCTCCTGCATCCCATACCCTTTCCTGTGCACTGAGGGAGCAGCGCTGTAGCTGTTGTCTGATCACCATGCTGCTCAAACAGGGCATTGGAGCAGCCACATGAGCGATTCTCACCAAGACCCTCCACTTCCCCCATCCCCAGTGATGTGGTGCCGCTCACCCCAGTCCTGCCCGCTGCCAGCGGGGATTCACCGCCTTTACTCCATCCCCGTGGTTTTGGGTGAGCGTCTCCATTGCAGCACCACCTCCCCGGGTCTTATCACCCCCGAATCACTCATTGAAAGTCTTCTGAAGTTATCTCTCATCTCCCAGCACCGCAGCAGCACTTACCACCCGCCGTCAGCGCCGCCAGCAGCCACCCCAGCATCGTCCACCTGGGGTGTTCCACACCGGATTCGGGGCTTCCCTGCCCTTCCTGGCTGCCCAGTCCCCCAGCACCCAGCGGGTGCCCCTCTCAGGCGCGGTGGCAGCCCCGGTGCTCAGCACAGCTTCCCGCGCCTGGTGTTTCCTCTTCTGCTCAGACCATGCTGAAGGGCGGCCGTTCCCAGGCAGGTCAGAGTGTGAGATGTGAGTGCCTGCCTCACTTTTACCAAAAACAAAAGAGAAAGCAACCCAAAATATCCCGCTTTTTCGCCAGCACGGCTGCCGGGATGGGGCCGGCCCTGCCCTGCGGCTGCACCGCATGTCCCGGCTGCGCCACGTGCCCCGGCACGGCCAGAAGCGCAAGGTAAGCGAAAGATGAGTCTTGGGGTTTTTGTTTGAGTTCTTTTTTTCGCAAACTTCACAGCGTGGTTTTGATCCTCTGCCCGTAACTGGGCGAATCTCCAAGGCTGGGGTTGTCCGGGGTTCTTTGGGGAGGGGGTGTGTGTTTCCAAACCTGGCTGCTGTGCTTGTTCCCGGCACGGCTCGTTCCCTTTGCCACGAACAAAGCCCCAGTGAGGCGGGAGAGTGCGGTGGCACCAGTGCACCAGCAGCCGTGTGACGGGTGGGTGACCCCGGGACGGTGGAGCCGGGTGGCACTGAGGGCCGTGCACAGAGTCCCCTTGTTCCCGCAGAAAGCGGCTCCTTGTGTGGAGCTTGCTCGGGGCTGGAGGGCAGTGGCGGCGGGAGTGTCTCTGTGCTGGGACAGCGTGGGCACGGCCGGGATGGGTGCACAGAGGGCCCCCCAGCACCTCCTGCATCCCTGTGTGCCCTCCCTGTCCTGCCCACCAGGGTGGGGGTACACACCAAGCTGTGCCGTGCTGAATTGAGCCATGCTGGGCTTTGCTGTGCCACGAGAGACAGCAGGACTGGGCTGGACTGGGCTGGACTGGGCTCTGCCGTGCCATGCTGAACCAGGCCGGGTCATGTTGTACTGTGCCACACTAAGCTGTGCCATGCTGGACCGTGCCATGCTGGACCATTCCATGCCTGACTGGACTGTGCTCTGCCATGCTGACCAGGCTGGGCCATGCCAAACCATGCCATACCAGACTGGGCTGTGCCGTGCTGGACTGTACTGGGCAGTGCTGCCTCAGGGCATAAATACTGTGCTGTGCTGTGCCAGCCTGGACAGATCTGGTCTGGACCACAGTGAGCTCCCACTGATGCCCTGCTGTGTCAGCCCTGGGTTGTGCCATGCTGGGCTGTACCAAGCCAGGAAGACTGTGCCAGTCCTGGGCTGTCCCATGCTCTGTTGTGCCACCATGGCAGACTCTGCCACGCTGGGATGTGCTGAACCAGGCAGATGGTGCCAGCCCTGTGCTAGCCCCATAATGTGCTATACCATGCCATGCCATGCCAGACTGTGCCATGCTGGGCTGTACTGAGCTGTACCAAGCCAGGGAGACTGGGCCAGTCCCTGGACTGTACTGTGCCATGCCAGCCCCATGCTGTGCCAGTCCTGTGCTGTGACAGCTGTATGCCATGCTGTGACAGCCCTGTGCCATGCTGTATCATGCCAGCCCCATGCCGTGAGAGTCCTGTGCCATGATAGCTGCATGTCATTCCACACCCCATGTGCCAGTCCCATGCCATGCTCTGCCATGCCAGCCCCATGCTGTGCCAGCTTTGTATCATGCTATGCCATGCCAGTTCTGTGCCATGCCAGCCTCATATCGCGCTGTGCCATCCCCGTGTTGTGCTGTGCCAGCCGCATTGCCATGCCAGCCCCATGATGTGCTATACTGTGCCATGCCGGGCTGTACTGAGATGGACCGAGCCAGATAGACTGTGCCAGTCCCAGTCTGTTCTGTGCCATGCCAGATCTGTGACGTGCCAGTCCTGTGCCAT
>VZRE01015038.1:23404-44369 GCA_013396775.1 Cephalopterus ornatus | reverse complement strand
GGGGATGGGCATTGTATTGTATGACTGGGGGGGGCTGCGCACCAACATGTGTGGTTTAGGGGGGCCTAGCATTGGGGAGGCACGTGTGGGTGCATTGGTTTGAGGGGGCAGTGTCTCAGGGGGTGCACACGGGAGTCTGTGCCTTGAGGGGTGTCTGTGCACTATGGGGTGCACACAGAGGTGTGTATTTTGGGGGGGGGGTCTGTGCATGGAGGAGTGCACACCCAGGTGTGTGGTTTGGGGGGGTTGTGCACCGTAGGTGCATCTTTTTTGTGGGTGCTGTGCGCTGAGAGAGCACCCTTGGAACCCTGAGCATGGTGGGTGGGGTGGGCTGTGCATCGGTGTGTGCATTGTTTGGGAGCCCAGTGTGGGGTTTAGGGTCCCAGGGCATTAGGGCATGCACATTTTGGATGTGCACCCATCCTGCGGGTGTGTGCTCTGGGGAAGGGCAGTGTCTTGCATGAACAAGGGGGGAAATACCCCTGTGCCCCCCTGTGCCAAGGTGGGCACCCACTTATGGGATGTATCTCATGTGGCACAGGTCCTGAGTCAGGGTGAGGGACCCCAGGGTACCTGGAGGGGCGGGAAGGGGCCAGAAGTCTGGGAGGGCAGCCCCCTCCCAGCGGGGCTGGGCAGTGATGGGGGGGCTGCATAAATGGGGTGCAAGGGCGGTCTCCAGCTGCAGTGCCAGGCTTGACCCAGGCTGGCTGGTGGGACATGTCCGCAAGGAGGGGGACAGGAGGTGCAGTGAGCACCCACTGAGCCCCTCAGGCACGGGTGGTGGAGGCTGGGACCTCCATCCAGCAGGTTTGGGGGGCTGTGTCTGGCCCAGGCATAAACCCCTCCCAAGGCTTTGTGTGAAAGAGGTGTTTAAGACAGCACGGAGGCAGAGGAGAGAGATTCCCATTGGGAATGTCTCTCAGTGTTAGTGTGAGCTGACACAAAGCAACATGGTTGCTTAGCAAATGAATCCATCCCATTCCATCCTGGGAAGGCTCCTGCTTCACCTGGGCTGTGGGAATTCCTGCTGCTGGCACACAAGGATGGGCGAGAAGGGCAATTAATAATTAAGAAAAGGCATTGGATGGGGTTTTCCAATCCAGGGCGGCTGAGCGGGGGGGGGCCCTGGGAGAGATGTGTAATTGGAAAGATGATCTAGGCAGTCATCTGTCTCCAGCTGAGCATGATGAGGCTGTAATTCTCATGAAGGGCAGAGGATTTGCTCTTCTTTCATTGGTATTCCTAGAATTCACGGTGAGAACCGCTCTGGCCTATTTTACAGTGGGCAGAAAGCATATGATGTTATCTAGTGGGATTAAGAGGTTTGAGGGATCCTGACTTCCCGTGGGGGGATGCTGAGAGGGCCAGTGCAGGGCAGGGGAGCTGGTGGTTCTATGGCTGGTGGGGTCTCCTCCGTGGATGCTGCCAGTGGCTGTTCACACCCCGCGCACTGCAGGAGAACTGGCCAGCAGATGTAACAGGTACCATTTCCTTCCCCCCACCAGGAAAACATGGCACAGGGACATTCAGAGATGCAGCCCAGGCTGCTGAGCAGTTCTCTTAGGCTGTTTTCTTGGAGTGGAAAGCAATAAATAAGTCTATACCCAACTTGTTACCCTGTGATTCCCTGTGAGGATTTGGGATTTTGCCCTCGGGAGGTGCCCAGCATGTTGCTTGGTGCTCCAGGTGGGTTAGGAAGAGCATCTACAGTGCCAGGCTTTTGGGTGGGGTGGGGTGAGGGTGCAGAGCAGCTCCACAGAGCGATGCCGGGTGCGTGGTGGGGATGTGGGGATGTGAGGATGTGGTGGGGTCGTGCATGGCCTGTGCCAGGCAGTGTGTTGCATTTCTCCATCCAGACCTTGGTCCCCAGCCTTCCCCATCCCAGCCCATCCCAGCTCCATCCGTGGAGGCAGCCGAGTTCAGTGCTGTCACAAGCCATGAGTACAAATGCCATGGAGAAACTTGGGATGCACCTGCTTGGTTCAGCAGGTTTCACAGTTAAACATGAAATTTATCCTGCTGGAAAGCGATTTTTCCAGGACACAGCGTTCCGTGGCACTTCCCCGGATCTCCAGGCACATAAGTGCCGTTCGGGGGATATGGAAGAAAAATGTCCACAGCCAGCAAGGAAGGGAGCAGGGAGCAGTGACACGTGCTCCCAAGTCACACAGTGGGAGCAGAGCTGCCTGCTCTGCCCTTTGAGACTGTGGCTGCTCCCTTATCACCGCCTGGCCCTGCCCTGCAGCTCCCAACACCCTGCACCCTCTTTGTCCCAAACTGATGGCTTTCTGCCTCAGATTCACCCGCCAGCAATGCCCCACACCACACTGGCATCTGGCACATGGTGCTATACCATCCTGGGAAGTTTTACGGGTTGGATCCTATGGGAGAGGAGAGGGAACTGCAGCCCCTTTGTGCATGTCCTGACCCTGCCTGACTCTCGATATTCCTCAGTGCTGACTCTGTGTCACCCAACTCCACTTGCCCAGATCCTGGCAGAGCCATTTGCCACTTAGAGACATCAGTGTTGTGCTGTGCAGCCAGATCCTGCTCTGCCCTCAGCTCCAAGAAGGCAGCCCGTGGGAAACCCCCCAGGGGGTGGATCACAGCCCCAAGGCTGCCAGAGCTCAAGGAGCATTTGGACAATGCTCTCAGGCACAGGGTGGGATTGTTGGGGCTGTGCAGGGCCAAGAGTTGGACTTGATGATCCTTGTGGATCCCTTTCAACTCAGGATATTCTAGGATTCTGTGAAGCTGCCAGGTTCTGCTCCATCTCCTGCCTGTGGCCATCCTGGCCATGCCAGGGCTCGGTGCTGGTGTGGTGCCAGCGCGGTGTGGGAGATGCTGGTCCCTCCTCACAGGCAGCCTCAGAACAGGTGACACACTGTTTTGGTCCAGGCTTTGGGGTCACACTGGCTCTCATACACTTTCCACATCCTTTGAATTAAGTGCTGGATGGCAACAGCAGCGCCACAGCCGAGGCAGCCTCAGCATGAGCAGCGTGGGAGATGCTGACAGCGATTTTCCACTCCATTTTTGGTACCAAATGTGCAATTAAGTGATGGAGGCAGAGAGGGCAGCAGCCCCAGCTCCTGCCTTCAGGGCTTGGCAGCTCCTCTCTGCCCTGGGGCTTGTTTCTAGCCCGAGGTTTCCGTGCAGTGAAGGATGGGAACCAGCTGCAGATGATGCATCAGGCGAAGGGGGGTTAACGTGGCGCAAGATGGTTGCGGAGCTGAGGGTGGAGCACACGGAAACAGGAAACATCGGCTTTGCTCTGTGTCACCATTACTGGAACTTGCTTCATTAAAGGTTTGTTTTCACTTCCAAAATGAAACCGAGCAAGCAGTAGGGAGCCCCTTGTTCCCTGGGCTGTCCCCCCTGCAAGACATAGACACATGTGCACCGCAGTCCCTGTGGCAGGACAGGCAGGGAAACAACACCAGAGCTGGCAGCTTTCTGCAGCCCTCCTGGTTCCTGAGCCTCTGCCTGTGCCACTGTGGTGGTGGGGCAGGGCTGCTCACACTGCCTTGGTTTCCCATCCAAGGATGTGGGTTGTTGCTGCCCTGGGGTGGGTGCTGGGCTGTGAGTTTGCAGCTGCAGTTGAGGTTCAAGCCTGTGTTAAAGTGAGAAAATCAAAGGCAGAGGGCAGGAGAGTAGGGTTAGATTAGATATTACGAAAAAATTCCTAATTCTTAATTCCATCCTGTGAGGGTGGTGAGGCCCTGGCACAGGTTTCCCAGAGAAGCTGTGGCTGCCCCATCCCTGGAAGTGTCCAAGACCAGGTTGGACGGGGCTTGGAGCAACCTGGGCTAGGGGGAGGTGTCCCTGCCCATGGCAGGGGTTGGAACGAGATGAGCTTTAAGGTGCCTTCCATCCCAAACCATTCTGGGATTCTGTGATTCTAGGAAGGGATGAATAGATGGAAGGGGAAGGTTTCTGGCTCCCCGCCGCAGCATCTCAGCTCAGGTCCTGAGCAGGAGTCTCCAAGCCCTCCAAAGCCACTGCAGCTCCAGGTGAGGTCAGGGCAGTCAGGGGTTGTATGTCCCAGAGGGGCACACAGACACCCCTCATCCTGGGGCCAGGGAGGTGCAGAGGAGGGTGCAGCCAGCAGAGACAGGTTTTGGGGTCCCCAAGCAGCCCCCCTGGTTGCTGGCTTGGGTAAGACCTTCAGATTGAGCAGAAGAGTTGAGGCTCCTGGTTTGAGCCCCACTAAAAGCGCAGTCGGAGGAGCCGTGCAGGGGGGAGCTGCCAGGGGGAGGTGAGGGGTGCTAGGTGTCATGTGTGGACTCTGACCACGTATAGAGCTCTGACCACTTGAGTAGAGCTCGGACCATGCCTTGCTAGTCACTGCTGCCTTGTTCATTCACCTGGAGGGACAACCTGTTGCAAAACATTGTCCTTTACACCCTGGATGCTGCATCTGCCAGTCCTGTCTGGTTTTGGGATCCGACGAGAATCCCTTTTTCCTCAGAGTTCATCCTCTCAGTGTTGTGGGTGTATCTGGCCGTGGTGTGATATTAAATTATGTCCTTTAATTAGCAGCATCTCTGTGGGTTCCTGTTCCCAGCCTAGTGAGGAAACTCAGCGTCTTTGCAGCCTGAGGAAGCGGAAATAGAGGAAGGGGAAGGTTGTCCTCGTGCTTGAGCTTCTGCTCCATGCCGTGGATATCTGCACTTCCTTCTTGTCAGACTGAAAGAGAACTTAAATGAGCCCATTATGTTTTAAATGCGGCTGAAATGGGGGAGTGGGCTGTGACAGGGGTGGAGCTGCAGCTCCCCTGTGGGAATTTTTGAGACTGAGCCACTCTTGCAAGGCAGCCTTGGGCTCAGGGCTTGGGGAAGGGCTGAAAAGAAAAACTAAATTCCTGTGAGGATTGAAATCCTGTGAATTGGGAGTGGAGGTGGGGATACAAGGACCCAGTGCTTGTGGATGTGGCCTTTCGGGGATGCTCTGTGGGATGCTGGGATGTGGTACCAGGATGGGAGTTTTGGAGTGTTTGAGTTGTCGAGGTGCTGGTGCCACTTTTCACCTGGTGCTGGCACATGTGGCTTCCTCGTGCTGGCACATGTGGCTTCCTCCTGCTGCCAGGGCATCACAAATGCCTGGAGATCCCACAAAATCTGAGGGGGTTGGGGGCCAACTGTCCCCTCTGCTGTGACATGGGGACCACCAAGTGTAGGGAATTTTATAGGAACTGGGGTCATTTTCCATGCAATGGAGCAGGTCAGGTTGTGGCCACTTGGCATTTCCATCTCTTCCTCCTTTTACATCCCTTTTTCTATTCCTGCCCTCGGGCTGTTGCCAAGGGGCTGCTGCCTCTGCCCTCCCCAGCAAGCCAAAACCAGAAGTGAGACCTTGATGAGACGGTTCCTTGTTAAAAATAACCCTGTTGGCCCATCTCCAGCAGCACTGAACCTGGGGATGGATCTTCCCTTCGGGGAGATCATGATCAGTGGGGTGACAGCAGCCGTGTTCTGTGGCATGGGGCTCCATGTACAAGCAGATCCTTACATCCCTGAGCCCAGACAGCTCTGCTTCCCCAAGTTGATTCCTTCTTTTTCTTCTCTAGTTGCCGAAGCAGCAACAGGAAGAGCTTAGTGGTGGGCACCCCCTCTCCGACCCTCTCACGGCCTCTCTCCCCGCTCTCCGTGCCAACAGGTAAGGGACTTCCCAGTGGGTGGGTTGAGCATCTCCCAGAATCACTCGAATATTTTGGAGGGGCGATTGGGGAACCTTCTCTACTGCAGCCTCTTGTTAGAACCAGTGGACGAACGGCTCCTGGCTGCAGGTGCCTTTTCCAGGAGGGAATAGCTTGGGAAGTGATTTAGCCTCTCTTTCCCCAGAGAAGCAGCATGTAGCATCACACTGGGGTGGGTTTTGGGGTGACTTTTCCCTGTTTCTTCCTGCAGCTGGGAGCAGCCCCTTGGACAGCCCACGCAACTTCTCTGCCAGCACCTCCATCAACTTCCCCTTCGCTCGCAGGTGAGCTCCCGACCCTATTCACAGACCAGTGATGTTCACAAATAAATACCCTCCACCGACTGAGACTGTTCAGTTAATCTCAAATGATTTGGTTTGCTTCTATTTTTGCTTTTTTCTGGCTGATTTCTGGTCTGGTGGTGTTTGCTCTGCTGTGACTGGTTCCTCCCTCCACCCCAGCCATGCTCCTCGGACTGACAGGTGAGTGCCCAGGATGGGCAGGGGCTGCATTTTGGGGAGGTGTCTGCTCCACACCATCACAGACCTTCTTTTTAAAGTGTACAGGGCCAAGTTGGATGGGGCTTGGAGCACTCTGGTTTAGTGGAAGGTGTCCCTGCCCATTGCAATGGAGTTGGAATTTGAAGTCCCTTCCAACCCAAACCAATCTAGGACTCTGGGATTCTTTTTTGCATCCCTGAATGGGAGATTTTGCCCCAGGACTGGGCTGTCTGCAGCTCTGGGAGCAGAAATACCCCCGTTCCCATCACAACATCCCCAGCCGTGTGCTCAGCCCCAGCTCTGACCCGCTCCAAGTGCTTCTTATGGATGCTCAGCAGATGGCCCTGGATGGATGCTCATCCAGGTCCCTGCAGAGGCACATCTTGCTGCATCCCCTCTCCAGCCCACACCGCTCCAGATGCAGCCACCAAAATCCTGTTGAAGCAATTAATTAATTGCACACATGGAGGCTGATTTTAACCCATCGATCGTCACATGGAAAAACGCTGGAGGCTCATGGATTGTTTGCACAACTTGTAACAAAGTGAAAAGCCAGACAGCAGGCGGGGTCAGGAGTTTGGGAGTGCCGTCACTGAGGGGATTGAGGTGGTGTGGGAGCCAGATCCAGCACCCTGCCAGCTCCTGGAGTCCTTGACCCCACACGGGAAGCAGCAGCCGGAGGTGAAGGGCCTCGACTTGACCTGGATGTTCCCCATCCATTAGAAACATGTCCAAGAGGAAGCACTTGCCTACGTATGAGCAGTTGCCTTCCTGTTTATAACCAGGTTCTGCTCTGTGGCGCCTGTTGTCTCAGGATGAGTCCTTGGGAATCCCGGGTTCTCATCAAGAAAACTCCCAGCGGGCTGAATTTTGCTCTAATTAAAAATCAAACGCTGGCAGGGTTTTGGGTTTTTTTACCTATCTGAAGTGGATTCAAGCGAGCCCCAGCGCTCTCCCTTCACAGGGACCCTGCTCACTGTCACTGTGCTCACAGACACCTGTGTGCTAAGGTCGCAGAACAGCCCCCCTCACCTGCAACCCCCTTATTTCAACTGATTTCAGTTCCTTCTGAAAAGAGGCTTCAGGGCTTTATTACTTAAACCTGAATCCTCTTCCCCATCTTTTTGCTCTGATGTTATTGATTTGCATTTAGACATTGGTTTTTGCCCTGTTATGTGATTGTCATGTTTGCACTCGCAGGGCTGATGGCAGAAGGTGGTCACTGGCTTCGTTACCCTCCTCTGGCTATGGGACCAACACCCCCAGCTCCACGGTCTCGGTAACATTCGCTTTCTCAAGGCAGTAGATGATAAGAACCTAAACCCCCTTGATTTTTGGTGAAATGCCTCCTGAGAGCCCTGTGGTGCCAGTTCCTAGGCAGCTTCCCTGTTCCTAGAGGACCATGGGCTTTAACTGCATCGTGCTTCGCAAATGAGCTTTTAAGAAAGCTTGGCTAAGGGCATCCCTGGGGGTTACAGTGTCCCTGGGGCTCACAGCATCCCTGGGGGTTACAGTGTCCTTGGATTACAACGTTCCTGGGATTACAGCATCCCTGGGGTTACAGTATCCCTGAGGTTACAATATCCCTGGGTGTCACAGGCTCAGGGTGCACTGGACACATCCTGACCATGGAGGGGAATGGCTGGGCAGGAGCTGCCTGGGATGCTGCAGGTACAGGGGATTGGGCTCAGTGGAGCCAGACGGGGTGGTACAGTGGGGGAATTGGGGTGGGATTGGGCAGTGCAGACCTCCCTGAGTTTGCCTTCCCCATACTTCACATTCCTGAGCACAGGCCATGCTGCCCATCAGTATTTCCAGCCTCCTAAGAGGCTCCAAGGAATAATTTCCTCGCGGGCTTTCTGGTTCCAAAACAAAAACCACTGGGAAGCATGGATCCATCTCCTGATCTCCTGCATCCCTCTCTCTTCCCAGTCATCTTCATCCTCCCAGGAGCGCCTGCACCAGCTGCCGTACCAGCCCACCCCCGACGAGCTGCATTTCCTTTCTAAGCATTTCCGTAGTTCGGAAAGTGTCACGGACGAGGAGGGCCGGCACTCGCCCTGCCTGCGCCCACGATCCAGGAGCCTCAGGTAAGAGCACCCACTCCGGGAAGGCACCCACAGTGCTGCCAGGATGGTGAACGGGGTGCCAGCACACCCAGCACATCCTCTGAGTTGTTCCTGGCGTGTCCTGGTCCTGCTAAGCCTGTCCCAAGGTGTTGACCCCCATCCAGGTTTTCCCTTTGCAGGGAAGTGGAGAAACCGTGGCTTTAGGTTGTAGGTTCCCACGCCTGGAAATATTCAAGGCCAGGCTGGACGGGGCTCTGAGCAGCCTGGGCTAGTGGAAGGTGTCCCTGCCCATGGCAGGGTTGGACTAGATGAGCTTTAAAGGTCCCTTCCAACCCAAACTGTTGCATGATCCTTGGGGTTAAAGCATCCCCAGGGCATCCCTGGGGGTTACAGCATCCCTGGGAGTTATAGTGCCCTTGGGATCACAGCATCCCTGGGGGATGCTCTATGGGCATTAAGGTCTGGTTCTCAGCATCTTCTTGGCTGTTGGGACATGGCATTGCTCTCCTGGCATCAGACAGCACCTGAGAGGGAGGTTTCCTGGGGCTGAAGCTGGAGAAAGTGGGATTTGTTCCGAAATTGGTGGTTTGCAGCCTCTTGCTCAATTGTCTGAGTGGTTTTGGTGGCGAGGAGGGGACCGCCAAGCAGAAGCCCAAATGGTGGCTGTCCTTGCAGTCCTGACCTGCTGCTAAAAGGTTAAAAATCCCATTTCTGGGCTTGCATCAGGAAACATCACCTTTGTTTGCTGGGGCTGGCCTTTGCCTCTGTGAAAAACCCCACAAGGAGTGCAGGTGAACAGGCATTTGTGGGCTGGAGAGAGGAAAACTTGGAGAGAGCATCAAGCCAGTGTCTGTAGCATGGTGTGACCTGACCCTATGGGCCTACTGAGCTCCACACTGGTTCTCCAAGACCTGTACAATGAGCCACCCACATTTCCACTTCTCTAGCACCAGAATGTTGTGCTTTTTGCAGGGGATGTTTTGGTTAAATCCGTTTTTCCCTGTGAAAAAAACCCCAGCCCTCTTTGCACCAGAGGCAGAGCCGCAGTCCTGTGTGTTGCCAGCTGAAATTTCATTAAAATCAGATTAATTATCTGCCAGGGTTTTGGAGGTGCAGAGATTTTCACCAAGGACATGCCAGCTCTTGGTTGGCACAGGAAAGGCTGGGCTGAGGTTGGGCTGGGGCTGGCCATGAGCAGCCTGGGTCTGGTTCTAATCCCCACATTTATTATTTTATAGTGTTTAATGAGTTGCCGGCAGTTCCTGCTACTTGCTTTGCATAACGGGATCACCAGGAAGGGGCCTGGGAGTGGCAGTGTTAGGTGAGGGTAGGAGAAAAGCCACATTTAATGAAGGTTCCTGTGTCCACCACAGGGTTTGGTTGGGTTTTATTTGCTGGTGAACTGGAAAAAGGGCAACGATGGCAAGAAATTGTGGGATCCAGAGGAAGGAAAGGATGAGCTTGTTCTTCAAAGCCAAGTGGAAAATCCAGCCTTTCAGCTCTGGATTTTCAAGTGACTTGTGTTTGGAGACCTGGGTTTGCCGGAGGTTGACCTTCCATGGACCACATCCCAGGGGCTCCAGATCCATGTGCAGTGGGAGGGATGCTGCTGGAACTGCTGGCCCAAGGCTTCTGGCTGTGTTGGGATGAGCTTTAACCACTTGGAATCAAGAGTTAGGAGGAGGGAACAAATTGCTCTCCAGGGGTAGTAGTAGCTATTTGCATAGATGTAAATGACTTGAACCAACACAACTGGTTTCCTCCCTCCGCAGCCCTGGACGGACGAGTGGAACGTTTGATAATGAGGTTGTGATGATGAACCACGTCTACAAGGAGAGGTTCCCCAAGGTAACTGCCAGGACTGGGGGGGATGAGCGCATTAGTCCCTCCATGGCATCCTGACAGCATCTTCTCCAGAACTTCTCCTCTGTGCTGGAGTATGGAATGTGTGGGTAGATACTGGGGGCTGTTGAGAACACCGGAGGCATGGTGAGCTGAGGATGCAGGGAGCTGTGGGTCTGCCTCATCACGCAGGCAGGAAGAGGTCTCTGGAGGCTCTGGTGGAGTTTGCTGGAAGCTGGGTCCCAGGTGAAGCCATGATGTGCTTGTGGATATTGGAGCTGCAGGAAGAGCTTTAAAGAGTGGCATCCTGACAGCATCTTCTCCAGAAGATGGTAGGATGAGATCCTGGCTGGCCAAAACCAACACAAGAGGTGGTAGGATCAGATCCTAGTTGTCCAAGTCCAGTGCAGGAGGTGGTAGAATGAGATCCCAGCTGGCCAAACCCAATGTAGGAGGTGGTAGAATGAGATCCCAGCTGGCCAAACTCAGTGCAGGAGGTGGTAGGATGACATCCTGGCTGGCCAAAGCCAATGCATGGCATGGCTACATGTGTTCCCAGGCATCACCATCCATTCCTTGCAGGCCACAGCCCAGATGGAAGAGCGTCTGCAGGACACCATCACCAACTTCTCCTCCAGCAGCACTCTGCCCCTGGCAGATGGGGTCCTGGGCTTCATCCACCACCAGATCATCGAGCTGGCCCGTGACTGCCTGGCCAAGTCCCAGGGAGCTCTCATCACCTCCCGCTACTTCATGGAGCTGCAGGAGAAACTCGAGAAGATGCTGCGAGACGTGAGTATGGGACAGTTCCCTGCTGGTGCCACCTCCTGAGGCCACCAATACAGCTCTGGCCTCCGTCCCCTCTCTGGCAGGCTCAGGAGCGTTCGGAGAGCGAGGAGGTGAAGTTCATCGACCAGCTGGTGAGGAAGCTGCTGATCATCATCTCCCGTCCTGCTCGACTGCTGGAGTGCCTGGTAAGGCACGGAGGTGTCTTGTCTTTCATGGTCTGGAGAGGAGGCAAAGCCTCCAGGGTGCCCCATCTCTGGAAGTGTCCAAGGCCAGGTTGGACAGAGCTTGTAGCAACCTGGTCTAGTGGAAGGTGTCCTTGCCTATGGCAGCAGGGTAGAATGAGATGAACTTTAAGGTCTCCTCCAACCCAAATCATTCTGTGGTTTTCAGTTTTGTTTGGTTTTTTTTTTTTTGGCTGATGTGCTGAATTTCTAAAGCACTCGCCTTTGTGCTGTGGTTCCTGCAGCTGGATGGAGTCATGATGCAGTGTGCTGTTGATGTGCTCTGCTTTGTTTTCCCTCCAACTCATGGAGCTACATTATTTTTCCATCACTCTTGACATGGGGAATGATGGGGGAATGATGCATCCAGGGGGAACAATGCATCCAGGGTCTATTCCCAATTACAAGTTTCACCTGCAAGGCCTAGAGAAAAGTTTTAATCTTGCAAAATCTCTCTTCTCAACTGTGCTTGGTTTTCCCCATGCAGGAGTTTGACCCAGAGGAGTTTTACCATCTCCTGGAAGCTGCAGAAGGACATGCCAAAGTTGGCCAGGGAATAAAGACTGATATTCCCCGATACATAATTAGCCAACTGGGGCTCGTCAAGGACCCACTGGAGGGTAGGGAAACACTTGGGTTGGTGGCCCTGAGGTCTGCAGTGAGCTGTAGCCTCCCAGTTTGACCACTGAATGGGCACTGGGAGGTGGCAGGGGACCTGGAAGGCTGAGCTGGTGTCGTGGCGGGGGGGGTCACAGCAGGACCAGGATGATGTCGAAGTCCTCCTGGCCAGCCCCACATCCCTCATTATTGCTTCCAACACGTTCAGCAAAGCAGATTAAGCTCAAAAACACTTAATCCATGGCCCTGGGGGGGAACCATAATCCCCGGAGAACGCAGGAATGACTATCAAAAAAACGAATTATATAAATGTTTAACCTCGTGTTGAACCTCTTAACGTCATGACCTGGATTTCTCCATACAATGGCTTGAGCAGAGCCTGTGGCTAAATCCCTGCAGGATCTCTGAGTTTGGAGGGGGAGTGGCTGGGGAGGGGGTGATTTTGGTGGGGGTCTTGAGCATGAAGAAAATGAGAACCATCCCTGTCACCTGCAGAAATGGGCCAGCTGGATCACTTTGACAGTGGGAACACCATCACGCCAGAGAACGATGATGCCTGTGAGGTGAGCATGGTCCAACGGCTGTGCCTTCAGCTTCCGCCTGCCTCATCCACATCAGAGCTCCGTGCAGCACCTCCTCTGCTGTCCTACACTGGGATATGTTAATTTGGGTTGTTCCCAAGGGTGACTGATGGATTCAAGGGTAATATCTCACAGTCTGGCTTCTTGCATGGACAGAGCTCTTGATCTGCATCTCGGGCTTCTGGTTTGGGTTTGTGGCTGGAGAGGGCTCTGGCAGCAAGAAGCACTTGGAGGTGATACATGATGGTGCTGGGTGAATTCCTGCCTGCAATCACAGCTCCAGAGCACTGGGAAACATTAAAAACCTTCTGTGTCTTCTTCAGAGCCAGCCTTCAGTCACTGTTCCACGGAGGAAACCCTGTGAGGGGGACTTTGAGACCATCAAGCTCATCAGCAACGGGGCTTATGGGTGAGCTGGAAAGTTCCTATCACTTGTTTCCACCCATAAACCACTCCAAAGTCCTCCCTGTCTGAGCTCTGTGATCTGTGTGGTCAGTTCTGGTGGTTGGAGGATGTGTTTTGAGGTGCAGCCGTTTCGCTGTCTCCAGGGCCGTGTACCTGGTGAGGCACAGGGAGACACGGCAGCGCTTCGCCCTGAAGAAAATCAACAAGCAGAACCTTATCCTGAGGAACCAGATCCAGCAGGTGTTCGTGGAGAGGGACATCCTCACCTTTGCAGAGAACCCCTTTGTGGTCAGCATGTTCTGCTCCTTCGAGACGAAGCGACACCTCTGCATGGTGATGGAGTACGTGGAAGGTGAGAATGGGGGCTGGACAGCACAGTGAGGAGGGGAGGATATCAATGTCTGAGCGTGGAGGACACCACCTGGACGCCTCTTGCCCTGCTTTGCTCCAGGAAGCAGAGGGAAGCACCAGGAGATGCTTTTGTGACCCTGAGTCTCACCTTGATGAGGGTGGTGGCTGTGGTCACCTAGGAGAGCGTTTGTGCCCCATGCCTGGGGATCAGCTGCTCTGAGGAGGGATATGAGGGTCTGGCTGGGAGCCTGCTGGGCCTTCTGACTTTCCTGCCTTCTCTGAGCCCCCCGTGTGCCCACAGGGGGGGATTGTGCCACGTTGCTGAAGAACATGGGCCCACTGCCTGTCGACATGGCAAAGATGTACTTTGCTGAGACCGTCCTTGCGCTGGAGTATCTCCACAACTACGGCATTGTCCACCGGGACCTCAAACCTGACAAGTGAGGACATGGGGCAGGTCTGAGCAAGGGTGGGGTTGGGTTGGGATGGGCAAGGGAAAGCCAAGAGGATGGGGCACAATGAGGTAATGGATTTTGGTGCCCAAAGTCCAGAGGTCCTGGGGTGCAGCTGGTCCTTCTCAGGTCTCCCCAGAAGCAAACAGCAGCGTTGTGGGGTGTCTGTCTTCTCCTGCAGTTTGCTCATCACCTCCATGGGCCACATAAAGCTGACAGACTTCGGTCTGTCAAAGATCGGCCTGATGAACATGACCACGAACCTCTATGAGGGACACATGGAGAAGGACACTCGGGAGTTCATGGACAAGCAGGTACGAGGTCCTGCTCCACTTGGCTGACCTGCCGTCACTGGGATGGCCTCAGGACCTGTTGCAAAGGCCAGTGCAAGAGGTGTCAGGCACTGCTTCCCACGCAGGTGTGTGGCACCCCGGAGTACATTGCCCCTGAAGTCATCCTCATCCAGGGCTACGGGAAGCCTGTGGACTGGTGGGCCATGGGCATCATCCTCTACGAGTTCCTGGTGGGCTGTGTCCCCTTCTTCGGAGACACCCCTGAGGAGCTCTTTGGCCAGGTCATCAGTGGTGAGTCTCAGTGGCAGTTTGCTCCTTGGTTTGCTCTTCCCAGGAGCTGTGGCTTGTCCTTAACTCATGGGGAGCTTCATTCCTTCATGACATACTTGTGTGAACCATGAGGGGGTTCCTCAAGCTTTGATTTCCCACTCTGGGAGGATGCTTTACCTGCTGTGGTTCCCAGGGGACTTTCCTGTTGCCTAGAAGTGTCCAAACCCTTCCAGGCACTCCAAACTCCTTCTCCTTTTTTCCTCGCAGATGAAATTATGTGGCCAGAAGGGGACGAGGCTCTTCCTGCAGATGCCCAGGACCTGATCACACGGTTGCTGAGACAGTGTCCCCTCGAGCGCTTGGGCACTGGTACGTGTGGCAGCCCCTGTGTAGCACTCAGAGGGTTGACCTGGCCCCCCAGTTCTGATCAAGCTTGGGCAGTGTTGAATCCAAAGTGTGTCCTGCCACGTTGAGGGTGCTTAGAGAAGGTCTCCTGCTCAGGGTTCACCTCAGGAGGGCTGCACAGGGCTCCAGTCCATCCTCCTTAAACCATTTGCTCTACATGGAGGAGAGACTGTGCCACTTGGAATGGGAGCGGGAGCATCCCAGATCCTGCCCTGTCCCCCTGATGAGGGTTTCTCTGCCTGGCAGGAGGTGCACATGAGGTGAAGCACCACTCCTTCTTCCTCCATCTGGACTGGAATGGGCTGCTGCGGCAGAAGGCTGAGTTCATCCCCCAGCTGGAGTCAGAGGACGACACCAGCTACTTTGACAGTGAGGCCAAATCGATCCCCTTTCCCCATCTGCCAATTCATTATTCCAGCTGCACTTCGGATGCTCCCGTGGGAGATGAGAATCTCCTGGGTGAAGCTGGTCCCTTTACAACCAAAGCCACAGAACAAATGGAATCCTCTTTCCAGGCTGCTCACGCTTACCAACTTTCTCCCCCCAAAACTCCCCTGGGATTTGGGACTGGGCTTGGGCTGTCGCCCCATGGGTGTAGGTCCCACCTGGCAGGATGTAGGTGTTGCAGGCAGAGTGACAGCCCTGCCCACTCTGGCTCTTGCTTGCAGCTCGTTCTGAGAGGTATCACCACTTGGATTCGGAAGATGAGGAAACTAACGACGAGGAATCTTCGGTGGAGATCGGGCAGTTCTCCTCCTGCTCCCACCGCTTCAGCAAGGTGCTCCAGTCTCTCCTCCAGCGTCCGAAACACTTCGGCTCTGCAGCCAGTGCGATTGTGCTGAGCATCAGTGTTTTGGCTGACACTGGCTCTCCTGGATTCCCAGATTTTTGTTCCTTGCTGACTCCTCTCCTCCTCAGGTGTACAGCAGCTCGGAATTCCTGGCGGTCAACTCCAACCTCAGTCTCTCGTCCTCTGACCGGAGTCACAGCGATGAGAAAGAGGAACGATGGGACAGGCACTCGGGAGATGAGGGCAAGAGCAGGCCAGCAGGCACCGAGCCCCGGTGCGTGGTGAGGGGGGATGGTGTGGGCTGCTGCGGGCTTCTCCTGGTGCCGAGGGTTTGCGCCAACACCGAGGGTTTTGTGCTGGGACCAAGGGTTTGTGCTGGGACTGAGGGTGTGCAGAGGGGTCAGTGGGAAGTGTCCTGGGGTACTGAGGATCTTGGTGCCAACCCCCTCACCTATCTTTGGTAGTCCTGAGAGCCCTCCTGCTCTTGCCACACAGGCTCCGCTCCTGGACGTCCTGCAGCTCCACGCCGTACACCTCCCGGCACGAGCGGAGCCGCAGCCCCACCGTGCTGCCCAGCACCCTCAGCCTAGACACTATGCCCAAGTTTGCCTTCTCCTCGGAGGATGAGAGCCCCTGTGTGGCATCCACCAAGCCAGAGAGACCCAAGTTTGTGGTGGGAGACCCCGAGGTGGGGACCGGTGGTGCAGTGAAGCAGTCGGCGTTATCCGGTGCGTAGGCTGTGGGCACCAGTGTGGGACGGTCCAGGGCCACCTGGGGTTCTGCATGGCATGGAGTGGCTTTTTCACATCTCCAAACTCTCCCTCCTCCCCTTTGTGCAGCTGATCTCGCCAACCTCAACCGCATCCGCCTCCGGAGCAACAGCACTGGCACCAAAAACTCGACTCCCCGGAGCCTGGAGCCGAGCGGGGGCCGTCGGCTGAGCACCCAGAAGGATCTGCCAGAGAGGCAAAGAGCCGCACTGGGCAGCCGTGTCCCCAAATCCGCATCCGTCTCAGCCCTGTCCCTCATCATCACATCAGGTCCGTGTGCTCCGTGGTTTACCCTGGATGGTGGCTGTTGCATGGTTTTCCCGGGCTGAGCCGGCTTCTCCCGCTTGCAGATGACTTCGGTGGTGGTGCCCTGATGAGCCCCATTTCCCCTCACTCCCTCTCATCCAACCCCTCTTCCCGTGACTCCTCCCCAAGCCGTGACTCATCCCTCGCCATCGCCAGCCTGCGGCCGCCCATCATCATCCACAGCTCGGGGAAGAAGTACGGCTTCACCCTGCGGGCCATCCGCGTCTACATGGGCGACAGCGACGTCTACACCGTGCACCACATGGTCTGGGTACGTGTGAGGCGGCACTGGTGGTGCCAGGCATGGCATTTCCCACTGGGAAAACCCCAGGAGGAAACTTGCTTCTGAATAAAATCCTCATCTTCTGATGGCAGAGCGTGGAAGAGGGGAGCCCCGCGCAGGAGGCAGGGCTGAGAGCGGGCGATCTCATCACACACGTGAATGGGGAGTCCGTGCTGGGTCTGGTTCACCGGGATGTCGTGGAGCTGCTGCTCAAGGTGGGTGTCCAGAGCTGCTCTGGTCTCCTGGAACTGGGATATCAATTCAGTGGCTCCCTGGTGTCGCCTCCACCAGCTGGATCTGGTGGCAGGAGCTGGTTTGGATCTGCTCCTACAGTGATTCGTTTTCCATCCCTCAGAGTGGGAATAAAGTGGCCCTGCGCACCACGGCCCTGGAGAACACCTCCATCAAAATAGGCCCCGCGAGGAAAAACAGCTCCAAGACGAGGATGGCACGGAGGAGTAAGAAGAGTAGGAAAAGGGATGGCCAGGACAGGTGGGTAGAACTGGGCTGGGATAAAATGGCTAAAAATTTGACCTGGTGTGTGACATACCATGGGAATGCTCTGGTTATGCCATACTGAGGTGTCCAGTGGGATCTGGTCCAGCTCTGGGTTGGATGCTCTGGATCTGCCATACTGCGGTGTCCATGGGTTCTGGTCCTGCTGGCACCAGGTCAGCAGACTTGGAGCCACCAGCTTTAAGGAGAAGCCAAGATTATTCTTGTCCCCTGCAGTAGGAGAAAATCCCTCTTCAAGAAGATCTCCAAGCAGTCGTCAGTCCTGCACACCAGCCGCAGCTTCTCCTCCGGCCTCCACCACTCGCTGTCCTCCAGCGAGAGCCTCCCGGAGTCCCCCACGCACAGCCTGTCCCCAGGTCCCACGACACCCTGCCGGAGCCCAGCTCCTGACCTGCCCTCAGGTACCCCAACCACGGCGAGTGGGGATGTTGGTGAGGGGCAGGGTGGGATGCCGTGTGTCCCTCAGGGATGCCGTGTGTCCCTCCATCCCTACAGTGACCTGTTTCTCTTTGTGTGGCAGACGCTGTGTCCCCGCAGAGCACCTCTCCCTCCTCCAGCACCCCAACATCACCCGCCGGCCACGTGCGCCCCAGCTCCCTGCACGGGCTGGCCCCCAAACTGGGCGGGCAGCGCTACAAAGTGGGACGTCGCAAATCCACCAGCAGCATCCCCCCCTCGCCCCTCGCCTGCACTCCTTCCTCCTCCCAGCGCCCTCCTTCCCCCCAGCGCTCCCCGTCTCCACTCCCTGGGTACCCCAAAACCCCCCACTCCTTCCAGGGCAAGACCCTGTCGCCCCCCACCATCGTCCGGCAGAGCTCCCGCCCGCGCAGCGCCGACTGCCCCCGCTCCCCCCTCCTCAAGCGCGTCCAGTCGGCCGAGAAGATCGTCACCATCCTGGCAGAGAAGAAAACCTGCGGCGGCCGCAAGCTGGGGCTGGAGATGTCCCTGATGGACGGGGAGGCCATCGGGGAGGGCGAAGTGCTGCCCTACCCAGGGGAGCACGGTTATCACCCCGCCAGCTCCCGGCTCGGGGAGAGGCACGACCGGGACCAGGAGATGGTGGTCATGCGGCGCCTGAACCTCTCTGAGCGCAGGGACTCCTTCAAGAAGCAAGAGGCGGTTCAAGAAGTGAGTTTTGACGAGCCGGAGACAGTGCCGGGAGGCGAAGAGAGCGGGAAGAGCGAAGATGGGTTGGGCACAACTCTGCAGGGCAGCGGCACGGCCGGCTTGGAGCCGCAGCCGAAGCTGAAGCCCAGCCCAGTGCCGCAGATCGCGGTGCAGGGCTCTGAGAGCGACGAGCAGGAGCCGGTGGTGCCCGAGTGGGAATGCCAGGGCTCCTACCCCATCGGCAGCGCCAAGCAGCCGGACGGCAGCATCCCTCTGCCGCGGTGGAATGGGTGTGAGCACCGGGACCATGGCTCCCAGCAGCGCCGGAACTCTGGGGAGGGATCAATGGGCCACTGGGAAGCGCCGGCACGGGGCCGGGAGCTGCCAGGGGCTCATCTCCCGGCGCCCCGGGGTGGCACATGGAGCGGGGCCAAGCACACATGAGCCCCACGCTGGCACCAGGGGTGCTTCAGGCTCCCTGTGGCCTCCCGCCGCCTCCCCAAAAACTCCATCCCACGCAGCATATCCATGAGAGAAACGTCCCCGGAGCCACTCTG
The DNA here is from genome assembly GCA_013396775.1 of Cephalopterus ornatus. NCBI lineage: Eukaryota > Metazoa > Chordata > Aves > Passeriformes > Cotingidae > Cephalopterus > Cephalopterus ornatus. The sequence goes on along the minus strand of VZRE01015038.1, from coordinate 25,546 downwards.
GACGTTGGCGCTGGCTGGGCACTTCGCCTCCCTGTGAAGGCTTTTTGTACTCCCCGAGAGATGCTCATATTTTTATAGAGACGCAGGAGCTTTCCCGGCGGCGGCGTTTCCCTCGGCTGGGCCCCACCCTCTGTGTACAGAAAGGACTCGATGCAAATATTCCTTAATTAATTTATTACTTTTTATAAGCTAAACGGGCAGTGCAGGTCTGTCACAGGGTCCAACCCAGCTCTGGGAGTCCCAGCCTTCTCCGTGTGTCTCCCAGCTTCCAGATGGATGGCACACTGTTTTCTAACATTGCAAAGACCCCACTCACTTTTCCCTACTTTCTAACTTCGGTTTTAGCTGGAAACGCCCCAGATGTCCTAAGAAACGCAAATTCTAACATTTAAAATTAAAACAAAACCCCAAACCTACAGCAACATCCCCCAAACGCTGGCGCTCCGGGCTGGGATGCAGAGGGGGGATTTTATTTGCATATGGATCATCAGATGATGAGCCTATGGGTCATTTTATAAGTGTTTAGCGGATGTGAAGGGTTTAATTATTTTACTGGAGCCTTTTTGAGCCACCAGGCTTCCAGGGGGAGAAAAAGGGAGACATTGCCACAGAGTCAGCAACTGGATTTGAATATTAATGGGATTTTTAGGGTCAGGTTTTGCTCTTTCTCTGCCCCCAAATCCTATGGTGTTGGTTGGTCAGTGCATAGACACCCATAAAATCCCAGCTTCTCCTTTCTTTTAAAACAAAACCACCCCAACCCAGTGAGCACCTGTAATTTGGGAATTTTACCCCCTTGTTCCCCCCTTGTTGCTCTATTCAACAACTACAGCTCAGCCCAGCATTTCTCCCCCATTTCTACCATTTTCTAGGATATAAACATTCCCATTTCTTAATGCATGTTCCGGCTTTCCCCCCACCAGGCATCACCGTGGCCCTGGTGGGTTTTTGGGCTGTGTGTTGGGGTTATTTTGTGCACGTGTGGTTTGTGCCAGGCTCCGTATCCCGCTTCTCCTGTTAAACTGGTGCCGTTAAACCCCCCAAAAACGAGCTGCCAGAGCTGCTCCGTGTTTCCTTTGCTTCTTTCCTCCACTGTCTGTGTGAAGGTCTCGGGAAGGCAGCGGGGGTTTTGGGGACACACCAGGCACCCCCTGCCCATGGGAAGGGGGGTTTGGCTGTGCACCAGGTATGGTGGGAAAAGGAATTTTTAATGGAAAATGTCTCAAAAGCCAAGGGGAACCGTGTCTTCCTGCCCAGTGCCCGGCTCTGTTCGTACCTTCGGGAAGTTTTACGTTGGATTAAAATCGTCCCTCGTGCTGAGTGTGGTGTCCAGAGCCGGGGGTGGGATCGGCACTGCTGGCACTGGAGCGTGGCTGGGCAGGGAGTGCCCGTTCCAGGGGGTGGTGGCAAGGGGTGAACGAGACTGGGGGGGCCAGAGCTGCCCTGTGTCTACCTGTGTCCCCTCTGCTGTGTCCCCCGTGCTGTGCCCCACGCCCGGGGCGGTGTCCCAGATCCCGGGTGCAGTGCCCGGTGCCCCGCGCCTGGCGCCAAGCCCTGTTCCCAGGTCTGTGCACTGTGCCCGGTGTAGTGCCCAGTGCCCCACGCCCGGGTCCGTGCCCCATGATCAGTGCCCAGAGCAGTCCTGGTGCTTTGTGCTATGCCCCATTCCCAGGGTAATCCCAGTGCCCAGCACAATCCCGGTGCCGTGCCCCGTGCCCAGTGCCCGGTGCTTTGCCCCACGCCCGGTACAGTCCCGGTGCAATCCCAGTGCTATCTCGGTGGTATCCCAGTCCAATCCTGGTGTAATACCGGTGCTATTCCAGTACAATCCTGATGCTATCCCAGTGCAACGCCGGTATAATCCTGGTGCTATGCCAGTGCTATCCCAGCCCAATCCCGGTGTTATCCCAGCACAATCCCGGTTCTATCCTAGTGGCCAGTGCAATCCCAGTGCAATCCGATGCCCGGTTCTATCCCAGTGCTATCCCGGTGTTATCCCGGTTCTATCCCGGTGCTATCCCGGTGTTATCCCGGTTCTATCCCGGTGCTATCCCGGTTCTATCCCGGTCCAATCCCAGTGCTATCCCGGTGCTATCCCGGTTCTATCCCGGTGCTATCCCGGTTCTATCCCGGTCCAATCCC
>VZRE01015038.1:0-22550 GCA_013396775.1 Cephalopterus ornatus | reverse complement strand
TGTGCCCCCACTGATCCCCCCAGGCTGTCCCTGTCCCCTCCCCGTGCAGGGCTGTGCCCCCACTGATCCCCCCAGGCTGTCCCTGTCCCCTCCCCGTGCAGGGTTGTGCCCCCACTGATCCCCCCAGGCTGTCCCTGTCCCCTCCCCGTGAAGGGGCTGTTCCCCCCCCAATTTCCCCGGACTGTCTCCATCGCGGCAGTGTCATCACGGGTTCCCTTGTGCCATTCCCCCCGCAGTGGTGCCAGTTTAGGGATCCCCCTTAGTAGGGTACATTTCCTCCTTTTCTGGGGGCCTTGGGCACCCTTTTGGGGTGGCAGAGCCAGAGAAGAGCAGCCTGTGGGGATCCCACCGCTGTTCCGCCCCTGCCCGGGGGCCGTTCAGCAGCAGCAGACCCCGGGCTAGAGCTGGTGCCCCTGTCTGGCTGGATGCGCCGGAGTTCAGCCTTGGGGGTGGCTTTGCTCTCACTTGACACAGTTGCCCCCAAACCCCGGCTCTGGGATGAGCCATCCCACTGTTCCCAGGGAGGTTGGTCACTGCATTTCTTCTCCCTCTGGGGGTGTTTCTAAGCCCCTTGAGGAGGATGATTCCCGTGGTTACGCACGTCCCAGGCTGGGGGTCTGTGCTCAATGGGGAATAAAACCAGGGGTGGAACCTGTCTAAAATGGGATCTGCAGGAGCTGGAGTGGCCCCAGCGTTGCCTTTTGGTGGAGCCACGGCTGCCTCCCCTCCCATTAATGCGCAGCTTTGATTTCCCAAGCAGCTCTTGGAGCCACTGGGGAACTGGCCCTGTGACTTTCTCTGTGAGAGCAGGGAATGGAGACAGCTGAGTAAATATAGCCTAAATCACTGCTTTCCTGGCCATTCCCCCGCCCTGCCAAGGGCTGGTGTGTCCCCGAGGCTGGACTGGCCTCTGCTCTAGTCATCCACCATGTGGGAAAGTCCAAGGCATGGTTTGGTTTCTTTGGTGACTCCCTTTGACGTGGGCAGATCGTGCTTCCATTTGCCCATGCGGTTCGTGGCATGGATTCATTCCTCCTAAACTTGGGCCGCTGCCCCAAAACCCTCCGTTTTTGACTCGGTGGAACAAGGGTTTAGGCACACAGGAAAAACCTTTTCTGCCCACAGTTGGGTCTTGCTGGACAAAAGCTCTGGGTTTGGAAGGGAAAGCGCTGGAAATTCATCTGGAATGTGGCGAGGAGCAGAGTGGTTTGTCGGAGCCAGTTTGGAGCCGTGTCAGAGTGCCGGGTGCCGGGGTGTGTTTACAATGAAAAAAGAGTATTTATAATACTGAGGGCTCTTTTAATTCCTCTGGGAATCTCTGGAGCTGTGGCTCGGAGCTGGAGCAGCTGAGTAATGGAAGATAAAAAGCAAACAGAGAAAGGGGACGGTGGGTTTCTCAAGCCGAAAGGTCTTAGCTCTCTCACTAACACCCAAATAGTGCTGGTCTGCTAATGTGGGTGCTCCTTACCTCTTGGTTACTACAGCTTGCTGAGCTGTGCAGGGCTGCTAATAAATCATATAAATTCCAAATACCCTGGGGAATGTGATTTTAAGCAGATAAGTTAGCGAGAACAGTTGGATTTTTTTTTTTTCTCATGTACTCAGGTTTTTTTTAGAACTGTAATTTTTGAGGGAAGGAGCCAAAATACAGCTCCTGGGTTTATATATCCCTAAACCCAGCTCCATGAATGCTCTCAAAATGGAATTAAGTGTGTTCTTGCTGCTTGGGAGATGGGGTAAAGGCAGCCTGGAGTGAGGTGGTGGGGCTGGTGTAGGGCACTGGGTCCTTCTCTGCTCACTGCTGGCATGTAGAAGCCTCTGGCCAAATAAAAAGCTCTTGCAGGGAGGAGGAGAAAGTTTCTGAGGTAGTTAAGAGAGGATGAGCTTCAGCTGAAGCAAAAAAGTTGGATGTCAGAAGCCTCTGGACAGTATGAGAAGTTTTGGAGTAGGTGTGCACAATACCTGAGGCACTTCAGCCTTTGAGGAGGTCACTGGGACCTCCACGTGTCTCCCAAAAGTGAGAAAGGTATCAGTCATCCCAAGGCAGGGATTTATCCAGCTCCTCAGATCCCTGCTAACTATGACATTGACCTTTTCCGTGAAATGTTCCAGATATTCCTTCACTTCCTTGGGCTTTGGTGAACAAAGCAAAATACTTAATGAAACTCAAGCACGAGCAGCAAATGCTGTGTCCCTGGGAAAGGGCAGCTCATGGCCATGGGCCTCCTGTGTAAATCAGGAGGATGTGATGCAGCAGCAGATGTCACAATAACTGGCAATTCCCTGTCCATTTTTATCTTTGCATTGTCCTATTTTCTCTTTTTATTAAAGGAGAAGTTTGTTCTTACTGTCTGCAACATGCAGTTCAAAACCTGATTTGCTGTTTGTTTTGCTAGCCGAGGATCTGATGTAACTTGGGGAGGTTTTGGGCTGTGTAGATTGGTGTAGGCATATTCTTGTTTTAAATATTTTCAGGCATTCTTTCCCCTCACTGGAGCGACAGCAACACTCAGTCTCACATCAAGTCAAGCTGCACTCTGAGCTGCGTTTGGAACTGGGTGAAAAAGCACAGGAACCACATTTAAAACGTTAAGATGCTTTTATTTATGCGCTGGGCACACACAAAAAGACTCGTAGTGTGTTTTTTGTTTCAAACCGATGCATTAAACAAAGAAAGTATTGACAGCAGTTAATGAATCGGGGGATTGTTTCTGGGCGCTGAGATAGATTTACCAAAGGTATTTAGCTGTCTGATGCATGGGATTTGCAGAGCAGCCTTAAGCAAGTGCTTGCCAGCACAGACACATGAAGGTTCTTCTCCGAGAGCTGAGCAAACCTGGAGCTGGGCCCAGCCGAAATCTTTTGGCAGGCTGCTCCCTCTCCCCTGCTCGGATGTGTGCTTCCAGCCGACAGGCTCGTGCGTGTCCTGGGCTCTCGGCCCTGCCCTCGCTGCGAAGAGTTGTTCCAGGGCTTTGGGAAGTGTGTTCCCGATCCACAGAGACGCGCAGACTCGGTCAGCTGCGCTCCGAGGGTGCAGAGCTTTCCTGGCCGTTGGCTTGGCCAAGGAAGCCACTCGCTGGGTCTGTGTCAGGACAGAGGACATTTGTTCCCCCTGGAGAGGATGGTGCCGGATTAACTGTGTGGATTTGGATTTCCCGGGGGGCTCCTCGCGGAGCACTCGATGCCCATGTGGGCTGAGCGTGGGGAAGGCAGGTGAGGCTGCTCCAGGACCAGCCTGGCTTCAAGTTCTCTGGATTGTTTCATGTGCCCAGTGACCCGCTGGGCCGTGGAGAGCAGGGTGGCACAGAACTACCTCTGCTTTCCCACCCCAGGCAACAAGGCTGTGGAAGGAGTCAGTTGGAAGAAGCTGCGGGACCTGCTCTTTGGAGACACTCGGTGCTCCCGAGTCACTCTCCTCTTCCCACCCCTCCACGCAGATCTGCTTTGAAAAGCTACTGAACGAGTTTGCCAGGGCTGAGCGTTTTGTCCTTCCAGCCTCTTCGGCTGCACCGGCTTGTCAGAGGCGCCGGGAGTCGGGGCTGGGATCTGCGGGCGGGAGCTGGGGGGATGCCTGCGGGGGAGCATCGACCCAGCCGGGTTTGGGCTCTGCTGCCTCTGGGTGCCTTCTGGGGTCTGTCCTCTCCGGGAGGAGTGGGAGCTGCCGGCGCCGTTCCCACTCAGGCCCTTGGCACTCAGACGGTGCCCGCGGCGCTGTGACTCCTCGACAGGCAGCGTTCAGAGGGGCAGCCAGTGAGCCTGGCCATAAATCTCTCTTTATGCTCTGGATTATGAAGTAATATTTTCCTGGCTGGGGCTTGGTTGGATTGGGGAAATGCAGGCGCTGTTGCAGCTGAATCCCAGCATGGTGGCAGCTCTCATGGCAGCCGTGCTGGGATGTGCTGCTTCCCCTAGCGAGGGACCTCCCCAGGAGCTCTCCATGAAACTTGCAGCCTGGTGTTGCTCCTGGAGCTCTGGAGAAGCTCTCCAGCAACCTGGATCGGGTTTAATCCTGTTCCCCACCCGCCTCTGGCTGCAAGTGCCTCACCTCCCCGCAGGCAGCGCCTGTTCATTCATGGCAAAGACAGCCTGGCTGGGACTGCTGCCCGAGCTCAGGCAGGCAGTGCAGGCTCTGGCTGCTGCACAGGTTTCCTGTGCCATGGCCTTTTTGTGCCTTTTGTCCTTGTCAAGGGAAGGAGCCCTCAACCTGGTGCCGGGCTGGAGAGCCTGGCTGTGGAGAAGTGGGGCTGGCTCCTCTCAAGGGACTTACCCCGATCTTCAGACTTTGTGGCAGCACGTGCAGGGGTTGGTGGCACGTGCAGGTGTGTTGGCACGTGTGGGGTGACACCACACACAGCAGGGAAGAAGGCTTTGTAGCTGATATGAACTATAACGTGCTGCTGGCCCGGAAGGGTTATTTTGAAATCCTGCAGATCACCACCGTTGGTGCCTCTCAGCAGAGTCCAACCCGCGGTCAGAGCAGCCTTGGCTTCATGCCGTGCTTGGTTGTGCACTGACCCCGCTGGGAAGGGTGTCCTGGCTCCCTTTGCCTCCTCCCCTCCCTCTCTGCCCAGGCTCTTGCAGCCCTGAGAAGAGCCTCCCTGCTTGCTAATAGTTTTCAGATGAGACTCAAGAGTTTTGAGCTGGGTTTGGTGGTTTCTGGGCCAAAGCGGCTTCAAGCTGTTAGTAGGACTTGCAGCGTTTCAGCAGGCCCAGGGTGTCCCTGGGAAGGCTGGTTTCTGGCTGCCCTGGTGCCTTGTAGGTCCGGAATGCTGGGATTTGCCTGGGGGAGGTGGAAAACTGGCCTGTGCAGCGGGGAAGGGATGGGAAAAGAGGACGTGCCTAGCTGGTGGGAATGCCCCAGCTCGTACATCTCTTCAACAACATGTTACAACCCAGGTTTATTCTTTTTGGTGGATTTCTGGGCACGGCAGGCAGCATATTCAATTTCTCTCTGAATAGCTGAAAGGCAGTTAGGAGCTCTAAGTAGACTTGAAGGCATCTAAAGATTATTTTAACTCCTCTCGCCTCCATCCCTGCAAAAGGAACCCGTGCCTGCACTTGATACTGTTGGTGCTTTTGAAAAGTTCAAAAATTGACTTTTAGCTCAGAGCAAAGCTTTGAAGTGCTGCTCTGTGGGAATGGCAGCACATCTCAAAAGCTTTTCGCTGAAAGCTTGGTTAACCTACATTTGTGGGCAGCTCCCTTCAGAAGATGCCTTTGTGGGGGATTGCGTGGTGAGATATAAAGGTGAACTGTGAAATTTAATGGATTTTACAAGGAAAGGTTAAATCTGTTTGTTCTGCTCCTGTTCAGGGCCTGCAGCTGGTGGGTGCAGGGTCATCCTTTTCTGTATGCGAAAGTTACCCTGCATAAAGGCTGTTTTGTCTCACTCGTTGTCTCCTTGTTTGCATAAGTGCTTCGAGGAGGGTAAGCTGAAGAAGCAGGAGTGAACTTCTTTAAGATGCAGAGCTGGTGCCTGGCTGTAGCAGAGAGGAGGTGGCATTCCTGCCTGCAGCCACTGGCTCCTGGCTTGCTTTTGGGAGTGGAAATCGGGATTAGCATGTCCTGGTTGGATTCAGGGCTCAGCATCAGCTGGTAGGTAGGAGAGAAACGAGTCCTGCCTCTCTCAGGTGAACCCCTAGTTTGAATGTTGGCATATCAGGAGGGTGTGGGGTGCCTGGCTGTGCAGTGACAAGTCGTCTTCTCTTTGCAGGCACTGGGAAGGGGGACATAGCACGACACACCGTTCTGGACTGGAAGCCCCCCAGACTCCAAGAAACCTGCTTCTTTTTTGGTGAAACGGACCCTGACCTCGGGTTTCCTTGCTGCATGCCCGCTCACCAGTGCTGGATTATGTTTGTCTCCTCCCTTTGCTCCATAATTTGGCTGAATCGCGGTTTCAAGCTCAGGAAAAGGGGCTGCACCTAAAGTGCTCGCGGGCACCCGGACCAGGCTCCTGGGGTGCTGGTTCACGCAGAGACATTCAGAGCGCTGATGGGGGAGAGCTGCCTCTGAGCACCCTCCTCTCCTGCCTGGAACGTGCTGTCTGACTGTTCAGAGTCCTTCTCCCCCCGCCCCCCGGCAGAGAGGATGGGCAGCACCGACGGCTTCCAGTACCGCGCGCTCTACCCCTACCGCAAGGAGCGCGAGGAGGACATTGACCTGCTGCCCGGGGACATCCTGGTCGTCAGCAAGGGGGCCCTGCAGTCCCTGGGCTTCAAAGATGGCGATGAGCAGACCCCCAACCAGATCGGGTGGATCCTGGGTGTCAACGAGCGGACCAAGCAGAAGGGGGACTTCCCTGGCACCTACGTGGAGTACGTGGGGCCGGTGAAGATCTCGGTCCCTTCTCACCGGCCCCGAGTGCAGAGACCCCTGCCCGCCACGCCGGGGGCCAGCGGCTGCCGGCTGCCGGAGGCTCTGGAGCAAGGTAAGCCCTGCTGTGTGCTGTGTTGGCTCCAGGACAACTCCACTCCTGGTGTGTGACAGAGGAGAGTGTGTGAGTGGCTTTGCAGTTCAGCGGTGAAGCCCTTGGCTCAGCAGCTGCACAATTGAGTTGCCTGGGGGTTGTGGGCTCAGGCTCAGTCCTAGCCCAGAGGAAAGCATGTGGTTCCTCCTCAATCTGCTCCGCAGAGCTTTTTGGAGCAAGCCTTGTCCCGCTCGTACCTCTGCAAGATCCTTCTCCCTCTCTGTCCTGCAGCTGCCCAGGATCCCTGTGGCCCTTGGTCCCTGCTCCAACTCAGTTCTGCCCTACTTGCTCCCTTCAGGATAAGCCCTGACCTCTCCCAGCTCCCTGCCTCTGCAGCGCCTGGGGCAGTGCTCCCTGCCAAGAGCTGCTCAGCCCCGCTGAGAGACACAATTACTTGTCTCTGGGCAAGAGGAGAAAAGTCAGGGTCTAAAAGAGCACTTCTGAGAACTGGAGCTAATTGCTTGTCTGCCTGGCAGCCAGCCCTCCTCGCGGGTCGCAGGGCCCTCTCTGGGGCTGGGCAACCACCCTGGGGCTGGGCATGGGCTGTCCTGCACCTGCAACTGCCTCCCACTGGCACTGGGCTTGGCACGGATCTGGTCCGGGAGAGCCAACGTGCCTCAGCCCTGCCTGTGGAGCTGTGGCAGCTGCTTGCTCTTTGCCTGTGTTTTTTTCTTCCCAGGCACATAAACCCCATGTCAAGGGCTCAGCAGCCCCTGGGTTCCCCCCATCTACTCTGTCCTTGTGAGACTCCACCTGGATTACTCCATCCAGGTCTGGGGTCCTCAGGACAAGAGAGGTGTGGCCCTGTTAGAGTGAGTCCAGAGGAGGCCATGAAGATGCTCCAAGGGCTGGAGCACCTCTGCCATGGAGACAGGCTGGGAGAGCTGGAGGTGTTCTGCCTGCAGAAGAGAAGGCTCTGGAGAAACCTTATTGTGGCCTTCCAGTACTTAAAGGGAAAAAAGAGGAAGAGAGACTTCTTATACAGGCACGTGCTGATAGGACAAGGGGGAGGTTTTAAATTATAAGAGGAGAGATTTAGATTAGAAGTTAGGAAGAACTTCTTGACTCTGAGAGTGGTGAGGCCCTGGCACAGGTTGCCCAGAGAAACTGTGGCTGCCCCATCCCTGGAAGTGTCCAAGGCGAGGTTGGACAGGGCTTGGAGCAACCTGGGCTAGGGGAACGTGTCCCTGCCCATGGCAAGGAGTGGAACAAGATGGGACTTCAAGGTCCCTTCCAAGTGAGGAGTGACAGCCACACTTTGCCTTCCTGTGCCTTGCAGAAGACTGTGCAGGTGCACACAGGAGGAGTGGGGGCAGGAGCAGGAGCTGGTGGGTGTCGGAGCATGTTCCCAGCTGACAGTCCTGCACCCCCCTGTCCCTCTTTGCCTGGGAGTCACAACTATCCATCACGTGCTTCTAGCTGTGTGAAACACTGCTGGGGTCTTACAAAACCAGGGTGGTGGGGCTAGTGCAGCTCCCTGCAGCTGCCTCCCTTGCTCCTGCTGACGGAGCCAGAGGGACGGCCCCAGGAAACATCTCCGGAGGGTGGGAATGGTGCTGGGCCGTGCGAGCATTTGGGTTGGCAGGGAGAGCCCTGACCTGAGTCATCTCGCTCGCAACCTGCCTTTCCAAGAAAGCAGCTCCCCTTGGGAGCCTGGGATAGGCTCTGCGCTGGATGTGCCGGCCTTGCCTGTGTCCAGCCCCACGCTCCCTCGAGGGCTGTATTCCTGTCACTTGGCTCTCTCCTCCTCAAGGAGGGCTCGGTGGAGGTGTGTATGGGCGGTCAGAGCTGCTGGTGTGATCTCTGGGATGTGGAACAAGATACATTCCAAAACTCCTGACACATAGAAAAGATGCAGTTGGAAAGGAAAATAAAAGCCAGCCTGTCTGTGGGGAGGGAGGGTGGGGTACCAGGGCACATGAGGGGGTGCCAGCCCTGTCCCTGTCACCTGTGGGTGCATCCCCATAGCCAGTCTCCTCTCTGGGCACAGCCAGAGCCTGCAGGGTGGCAGTTCAGACACTCAGGACCATGTTACACTCAGCCTGTGCGCTTGATCCCCATATGGGCCGTTCAGTTAAGAGCTGGACTCGACCATCCTTGTGGGTCCATTCCAACACAGAATAGTCTGTATTTCTGTGTTCAGTGTTCTGCTGGGGAGACACATTTTTGCAGCGGAGAAACTGCGTTTGAGCCAAGCCTGTCTTGTTTCTTCACAGGCTGCTCTTTGGGAGGCACAGTGCTGTCTCCTGGCTGCCCCATGGAGCTCATGCCATGCTTCCTGGGTCCTGCCCCAGCTGGCCGGGCTCCCTGAGCCCCGCAGTGTCACTGGAGGATCAGGGCCAGCACCACACTCTGTCACGCAGCCCCCGGGAGCTGGGCTGGCCCTGCGGAACAGCGAGACCCAGCATGTTGTGCCAGTGGATTTATGAGCTGCTGGTGTTTGCCTTCCGCAGAGAACACGGGCGGAAAATGCGGCTCGGAAATGTTTCCGCAGCTGCCCGGGCCCTGCTGGGAGCAGTGCTGAGAGCAGCCTTGTTCATGGCGGCCCAGCCCAGAGGCCCGGCAGGCTCAGGAGTCGCTGCTGGCTCCGGCACAGGCTGCCTGGTAAAAAAAGGACAAGCTGCTGCCTGCTGAAGCAGCACATTCCCGGCTGGGCCACGTGGGCAGCGCCAGTATTTACTCTCCCTTCAGCCCTTCCCAAGGGTCAGGCTGGGAGCTGCCAGCCTGGCAGCTTGCCTGCTGCTTCCCCACCCCGACCAACACCACGCTGGGCCCCTTCCTGTGCCCAGGGGCTCGTTCTGGTGGCAGATTGCCCCCCTCCCCACCACCCTCCAGCAGAGCTGCTGGGTGCCCACCCCACGTGCTTCCCTTTCCATGGGTGCTCTGTCTCCCTATGAGGCCGTGGGTGCAGGAGGCTCAGCGGGGTGTGGAGTCTCAGCTTGCTGCACCTCATGGTGAGACCACACCAGGCGAGTTCGGGTCAGATCCATGACAACAGAGCTGTTTCGCAACCTTTTGGCTCTGCCTCTGCAGAGTGGAGTGTGCTGGGTGTCCTCACCCACTGTGGGCTGCCCAAAGTCTGCCCAGTGCTGTGGACCAGCCCGGAGGAGCCTCCTGCACCAGCTGGTGTTTAGTTGGAAGCAGGATGGAGCCTGGCAGCACTCATCCCTCGGCAAACCTCCTGCTGGCAGCAGCCTGGCCAGGCCTGTGTGCTCCTGCCCCGGCATGCACAGGGGGAGGGGGTGCCTGGAGCCAGAATCTCGAGATCTGCTGGAAATGGCAGTGAAATACCACCCGCCAAGGGACTGCGGATACCCCGGGAATTGGGGGGACCTGGTCCTGTGCCGCAGGCTGTCTGTCTGTCTGTACCCTGTAGCAGCCTGCAGGAGGCTGTGGGCTAACGGGGAGGGGGAGGCACAGGGCCGGTTTCCATGTTAAACGAGCAATCAAGGGCAGGAATTTGCTGACATGGCGTTCTGTCTGAATCGCTGGATTAATCACAGCTCACCACGGCGAGCGAGCTCCCTGGGCCTGTTCCTCTGCCAGCCCTGCACAGCCCCTGTGCTGGGCAGGGACCCAGCCAGCCTGAGCTCCAGGAGCCCTGGTAACCCCTGTGCTGCCTGCCTGGGGGCTGGGGGTCCCCAGGGAAATGGGCTCTGTCTCCAAGCCTCTGCAGGGAGCAGTAGGATCTCCTGTGCACACCCAGTCAGGGGCTGGAGCAAGGCTAGGCTCAACAAGTGCTGTGCTGGTTTCTGGGCCAGCTTACACGTTCCTTGTAGCCTCCGTGCCACATTTGCCTGAGCCATGGCTTTCCTTGTTCCTGTTGGAGGCTGTGCTGGTTGTGCCCTGCTCTGCTGCTGGTGACTGAGCTGGCAGTGAGCCCTTCCTCCCTCCCTCTCCCACAGGGTCTCCTCTCCAGGACTTGCAGGAGCAGTTCAGCCCTCCTGAGATTGCTCCTCCACTCCTGGTGAAGCTGGTGGAAGCTATTGAGAAGAAAGGTAAGGGGTAATGCTGAGCACTTTGGAGGCTGATAGATCTCAAAATCCCGCAGTGAGGGCAGAGGGGAATGCTGATGTATCCCAGAATCCCACAGTGAGGGCAGAGGGGGACACTGATATATCCCAGAATCCCGCAGTGAGGGCAGAGGGGGACACTGATGTATCCCAGAATCCCACAGTGAGGGCAGAGGGGGAGGCTGAGCTCTGTGGGACACACAAGGACACAGCTGCCCTCACGCTCCTCCCTGGATTGATCTGCTGTTCCCCAGTGCATGGCTTGAACCCACTGTGCCATCCTGCACAGAGGCCTGGGGTGAGGGTGCTGGGTCTGAGCACCTACACACCCTGGACGGTGGCTGGGGTTTGGGAAGTGCTTCCAGCCTGGATCTGTGCCAGAAAGGGGAAGAAAGGTGGAGAAAGGGGGCCACTGAACCGGGTGTCCTGGGGGCCAAGGGGGCTGTGGCAGCATCTGCAGGGGTTTGGCTGGGACACCATCCAGGCGTGGTTGGCTGTGCCACAGCCATTGCCCCGCTGGCACTGGGAGCTGACAGCAGTGTCCCCTTCCAGGGTTAGACAGCGAGATGTTGTACAGGACATCTGGCTCCGAACTGAGGCAGGCGCTGAGAACCGGTAAGAACCAGCTCTGCGCGGTGGAGGCGAATCGGCTCAGATGGAGGAGATTAGTGGATGTGACAGCGCCAGCAGTAATGCAATCCAGGCCAGGCTGCCTGTCCCCGGCAGTTCCTGACTCCCGGCACGCTGCCTGTGGGGCTGGGCTGCCCCGTCCCAACACGTCCCTGCCTCGCATGGAAGGGATGGGAGAGGGGGGATTACTGACACCCTCTGTGGGCTGGAGCAAAGGGATGTGGTGCCGGCTTGGAGACTCACAGGCAAATAAGTGAACCCCTGTGCTTGCCTCCTGCTCTCTTTGGGTGCTCTGCTGATGGGCTGGCAGAGGCTTCTCTGGCTATGTCACATCACTAATAACCAGGGGAGGATCTTTCATAGCTTGGTGGCTCTGTGGTGCTGGAGCTGATGTCTTTGCTGGGGAGCCTTCAGAGCTCTCTGCCTCTTGGCTTGGGCCTCTTCCGGCACCGCATTGGCATATCCCCTTCCACAGATGGTCCTGCAAACCCCAACCACACAATGCTGTCAGCCCTGGCTGTGCTGCTCGTGGGACAGGCTTTATGTGCTTCCCAAAATCCTGCGCCCTGCGTTCGAGGGAGACGTTTTCCCCATCGGGTTCAGTGGCTGCTCAGTCTGTGCTTGGCTCTGCCAGCAGTGGGGAGCAAAATTCTCACCCGAGCCTTGCATGCCCAGGATTCTTGTGGCAAGACTCCTGTGTGGGCACCCAAAATGACCTCTGCCCTTTCCCAAGGGGAACCGCTGGGGTTCCCAGAGCCAGCTTGTTCCTGGGGTGTACAGGGAACTTCCAGGAATCCTCTGTCACATGGGCTGCCCGAGGGCTGCTTGAGCTCCCTCGTGGTGCCGTGTCCCGTGATAGCTGGCTGGGAGGTGTGGGATGGTCTCAGGATGGGTGCTGACAGCACTGGAGCTGCTGGCTGGGTGCCCAGTGCTGTGCCCGCCACCCATGGGAAATCTGTGCCCTGGCAGATTGGACCCTGGGTGACCTGGAGCCCTTGGACGTGCACTCCCTGGGCGAGGTACTGCGGGGTTACCTGCAGGACCTGCCCTCCCCCGTGGTGCCTGTGTCCGTGCACGGAGACATCCTTCGCATCCTGCAGGGTAAGGGCCTCCCCTGTCTGCCTTGGGAATGGGATGGATGCGTTTGGGGTATTAAAATAAGCCCTGTCCCTATGGGGCCTGGCACATGGCCCCCACTGCTGACAGCGCTCCCACACTGTGACGCATCAGAGCACAGAGAGCGGTGCCGGCTGTCCCAGCTCTTCCATCGTGTCTTGTTCTCTCCCCAGAGATCCCCCAGCCAGAGAATTGCCGGAAGCAGCTGCTGCTGGCCCTGGAGTCGCCTGCGGTCCCGCTCCAGAACATGCTCACCCTGCAGTTCCTGCTCCGGCATCTGGGGAAGGTATCGCAGCAGGCCGAGAGCAACAGCCTCCACCCTCGGGCCCTGGGAGAGATCTTTGGCCCCCTGCTCCTGCGGCTGCCTGGCGCCAGGTACGTGAGGTCCTTGGTTCCAGCAGTGTTCCCAGCACTGGCCACTGCCTGCCAGGATGAGGAGTCCAGCCTGGAACAGCAGGTCTGCCTGCAGCCCCTGCCTGTGGGATTAAACTGCTGGCAGCACACAGGGGTGGGACTCAAAGCCGGGACAGAGCCCTTGCTTCTGTGTCAGCCTGGGATCTGGCAGCTGGGGTGAGCCAGCTGACCCCGGCTGCCCCTTTGCCCAGGGCTCACGGGAGCAGTGCCACTGCTGTTCTGCCCCACAACTGCTGTTCTTAACTTGCCTGCTTTTTCCCTGCAGCCCAGAGCTGAGCCCTGACTTCTCCGTGCTGTTTTTGGAGACACTCCTGCAGACAAAGGAGCTGGAGCCGGAACAGTTGCCTCCAGGTACTGAGATGCCCCTTCCTTGGGGCCCGAGGCGTTGGTGTTTGTGCTCTGTGGGTGTGGAGTCTCTGCCCCCACGAACGGGTTGCTGAGGGTGTTTTGGTAGCCCAGCAGTGCCTGGAGGCTGGCCCAAGGTGTAGATGTGCCTAGAGTAGCTCCTGGTAGTATGGTGGCCAAGGGGGCTTTCCAGGCCAGTCAATCCAGGGAGGGGGACTCAGTAGTCCAGGGGATCACCTGTGGGGAGCTGGGATTTGGGCTCACCCAGTTTCAACACTCCTCCTCTTGCAGCCTTGCCTCCCAAACCGCCGAAGCCAAAGCCCAGTGCAGCCAGCCTGGCCAACGGGAACAGCGCGCCATTGCAGGACGCTGAGTGGTACTGGGGGGACATTTCTAGGTAAGGGGGTGACTGGCAGCTCATGCCTGGGGTGCCCTGTCCATCGAGTCATTTAGGGGAGCCTGTCACAGGCCGTGACAATCCTGTTCCTTGCAGGGAGGAGGTGAACGAGAAGCTACGGGACACACCGGATGGGACCTTCTTGGTGCGTGATGCTTCCAGCAAGATCCAGGGGGAATACACACTCACCCTCAGGTAGGGCACTGGGATCCCCTGGGAACCTCTGCCACTCTGGGGTGCAGCTGTGGGTATGAGTCCCTGTGCTTCCAGCTGCTGGGATGCCAAGAGCATCTGCTGTAGGGTGCTGGGGTGCAGGTAAGTGCCCTCTCCTCTCCCCTCCCCACTACAGGAAGGGAGGCAATAACAAGCTGATCAAGATCTTCCACCGGGAAGGGAAGTATGGCTTCTCAGAGCCCTTGACTTTTGGCTCCGTGGTGGAGCTCATCACCCACTACCGGCACGAGTCGCTCGCCCAGTACAATGCCAAGCTGGACACCAGGCTGCTCTACCCCATCTCTAAGTACCAGCAGGTGAGTCCTGGGCCTCACACACACAGTGGCCAACACAGCCCGAACCACTTGCTCCTCCATCCCTGCTCCTTTGGGAGATGACAATGCCTCACCCCTTCTCCCGTGCTGGGACATTGCGTTGTGGGGTGACAGACGTGCGGGGCTGGTGGGGTTTCATGGGACCAGCTGGAGCAGGTCCTGACTGAGGCTGTGCCTATGGCAGGACCAGCTGGTGAAGGAGGACAGTGTGGAAGCCGTTGGGGAGCAGCTGAAGGTGTATCACCAGCAGTACCAGGACAAGAGCTGGGAGTACGACCTGCTGTATGAGGAATACACACGCACTTCCCAGGTTTGTGGGCACTGCCTTCCCCAAGGGCTGCCCTGGCACCCCCTGAGCACTGGCAGGTGCCATGCTGTGCAGATGGGAGGGCGAAGTTTGGGCACCCGCTGCCCCGTTTGTCTGCTGCTGGACTTGAGGGGACTCCCCAGAGGATGGGGTTTGAAGAGGGGGATATTTTGGCTGCAGCAAGGACAGTGCTGCTTTGGGGAGGGGGGAAGAGAGGATGAGAATGGGCAGAAATGTTCCTTAGCTCTCCCCTCCCTTCTCCCCAGGAGCTGCAGATGAAGAGGACGGCAATTGAGGCCTTCAATGAGACTATCAAGATCTTTGAAGAGCAGTGTCAGACCCAGGAGAAGTGCAGCAAGGAGTACATCGAGCGCTTCCGGCGGGAGGGCAACGAGAAGGAGGTGCAACGGTGAGGATGGGGGAGGTGGAGGCCTGCCCTGCCTGGGGAAGGGCTCCAGGAGCTGGAAGGATCCTCCTGGCCCAGCGCAGAGCCGAGGCATGCACAGTCCTTGTCTCAGCAGCGTGCTGTGGGCTGGAGCTGGCAGGCAGCCTCCTCTGCCTCCCCCACTCCAGCTCACAGCGCCCCTCTTTCTCCCAGGATCCTCATGAACTCGGAGAAGCTCAAGTCTCGCATCACAGAGATCCACGACAGCAAGATGAAGCTGGAACAGGACCTGAAGAAACAAGCCTCGGAGAACCGGGAGATCGACAAGCGCATGAACAGCCTCAAGCCAGACCTCATGCAGCTGCGCAAACTGCGGGACCAGTACTTGGTGTACGTAGCTCCCCTCCAGCCTGGCCCGGGAGCCATCCAGCTGGCTCCTCGAGGGCTTTGGGGCTCGTTGGACCGGCTCGGAGCCTGTTTGGTGCGGGAGTGAACTCTACAGCATGGCCGCAGGGCCCTGAGAGGGGCGGCTGCTGCCCTCTGGTGATGGGCTGAGCTCTACCTTTCCTCCCCCAGGTGGCTCACTCAGAAGGGTGCCCGGCAGAAGAAGATCAACGAGTGGCTGGGCATCAAGAACGAGACGGAGGAGTGAGTGTCCCTGTCCCTGCTCGTGTGGGGGGTTGTGGGAGTGCGGGTTCTGCATGGGAGCTGAGGAGTCTTCCCTGACGGAATGGGTGGTGGCAGCAGCAGTGTTGGGGAGACATGGGTGCCCAAACTGAGGGAGTCTGACCCTGCCTGTGCTCCACTGCAGCCAGTACTCCATGATGGATGACGAGGAGGAGCTGCCCCACCACGAGGAGCGAACGTGGTACGTGGGGAAGATCAACCGTGTGCAGGCAGAGGAGATGCTGTGTGGCAAGAGGGATGGCACCTTCCTGATCCGTGAGAGCAGCCAGAAGGGATGCTACGCCTGCTCCGTGGTGTAAGTATCCCAGTGCAGGTGTGGAATGGGGCTGGTGAGGGCTGTGTTCCCACACAGCTCCACCCTTCCCTCACCAGGTGCTGGAGGTGTCACCTGGGCTTTCCCAAAGTCTCCCCTCTGCCTTGGCTCTTCCTGCCAGGGCCAGGTGTATCTCTGGGCTGCTTTGGTGGCCCCCGCTCGTGCCCTGCTGTCCCTGTCCCACTGCTGACCCAGGCTCTTTGTCTCGCTGGCAGGGTGGATGGTGACACCAAGCACTGTGTGATCTACAAGACAGCAACAGGCTATGGGTTTGCTGAACCCTACAACCTCTACGCCTCCCTCAAGGACCTGGTCTTGCACTACAAGCACACGTCCCTGGTGCAGCACAATGACTCCCTGAATGTCACGCTGGCTCACCCGGTCCTTTCCCAGCCACCAGCCAGATGAGCAGCCCATGCACAACACAACAGCTGCCTTCAGCTTCTCCCCAGGGCGCTGCTTTCTGGCTCTGGACTCTTGCACCCTGTATAGTTGAGTCTCTGTGCTCGTGCTCCTTCAGAGCCTCTGAGATGTGTGTGACCGTTCCTGATGTCCTTCTTGGTCAGTAGCTGAAACCCGTGTTGGCTGATGGGACAGAAAGGCTGGGCTGTTGATTCCCAGTGGGCTCCAGCCTCTAGGAGGTGGGATCCAGTTGTGATTGAATTGTTGGGGGCGAGCACAGCCCCCTCCCCTTCCCTGATAAGCAGGTCAGATCCCCTTCTTGCTGGCAGGTTGCCCCGCTACGCATCACTGTAGAGCTTGGTTCCTGATTCCTCGGAGTGTTCCAGCTGGGACTGAGGGGCTCCCTGTCTGGATGCTGGAGGAGGCAGAGGAGGAGCATATGCATCCTTCAGTCTCGCTTCCCTCGGTGGTCTGGCAGGCTGTGATGGTGTCTGGTACGAGGGTTGCTGTTCTTGCGTGCAGAGACTCATTTAGCAAGAAGAAACCTCACCCTCCGTGGGGCTCCTCGGCCAAGGTCTCCCCACCTCATCGTCATTCCCCAGTGTCATAACCACCTCTGGAGTGTTGCTGCCCGGGCAGGGAGGATCCAGTCAGCGATGGATCTCTTGCCTTAGTTGTGCCAGCGAAGCTGTGAAACCCGTGTTGGTACCCGTGTTTTTCCTGGCAGGATCTGTGGGGATGCACAACTTGTTGTTCCCGGCCGGCTTTGGTGACTCTCTGCACACGTAACCCATTTGAAGCTGGACTGTAGCTCTGTAAATATGGTTCTTTTTGTGAGCTTCCCTGGTGCTGGTGTTTGCTGAGCCCCCACTGCCACCCCCAGCATGGGCAGCAGCTGCCAGGCTGCCCTGTGTCCTGCAGCTCGAGCAGGAGAGGGCTGGAGTCCAATGCACACTACGAGCCCTACACGGAATGAAGGACCTCTCTGCTGCAGGAGGACAGATCTGCTGGGCCCAGGGCATGCTGAAATGTATCTGCATGATGGTGAACTATGTATGCAAAGCACTTAGAATTATGGGTACTGTATGGGGTCCGGGGCAGGGCTGCCCACTGTGGGCAGGGCATTGTGTCTGAGTTCAGAGGGCCCGAGGGCAGCCAAGGTGGCTCTGGAAGAGCTTTAAAAGCTAAGATGAGTTGAGGCTGTGGTGGCATTTGCTTCCCTGGGTTATCTCGTCTGCTTGGCTTGAGGAAAGCATTCTTGGTCTTCTTGATTTGCGGGAGAGGCTTGTTCCCTGTTGGAGGCTGCATCCCAGGGATGGGGTTTTGCTGCTTCTGTTTCCGGTGGCAGCTCGGGCTCTGCTGGCTCCACAGGGTGCTGTGTGCTCATGCTCTGCCTGCAGCCTGTCCTTGATACCTAATTTGGGGACCATACTGTCCTTCCTTCCTCGGCCAGCTCTGCTGCTCGCCTTGCCCTGGGCTGGTCCCCAGATCCTTTTGGAGCTGGGATTGCTGGCGCAAATGTCCTCTTCCCATTGCTTGTGGCAGCTCTCCTGTGCTCGATTGTACAGCCCCTGTTCCCTGTTCTGCATGTCCTCTGTGGGCCCTGGTTTTTGGGTCTGGTTTGTTGTGTTTGATGCTCTGGTGCAGGTGACAGGTCAGGGGAGCTGTAGGTGCTGTGTTTGGCTTTGGGGATCACTTGGGAAAAGCTGCCGGGGATAATTAAGGATGTTCTTTGGGCTCAAGTGGGTGAGAGATGAGAGCATGTGGGAATGGGGCAGGAAGGCTTCATCCTCGTAGTGCTCTCCAGTGACCTGCTGGGGTCAGTGGAATGACTGGGTGGGCTGCACCAACACCACAAAGCTCTGTCAGTCTCCCACACTGGTCACCATGGCACATTTTCAGCGTGGGGACTCTGTGCTGGTCCTGTGCTTGTCCCTGCACTTCCATCATGTCCCTGTGCCACGGGACGGGCTGCAGGTGATGGGATCCTCAGCCTCTCACCCCATGGGCTCCACGTTCCCCCACCACCCCACAGGTGACAGGTGACAGGTGAGCTCAGGGCCAGTCCTGCCAAGGGGAGTTGCTCCGAGCTCATGCCTGCACTTGCTGAGCATCTGGAAGAGTCTCAGCTTCAAGCTGTCACCTGTCAACACTTTGGTTGGTGCTTGCCCAACTCTGCTGCCCAGGGAAATTCCAGCTTCTGTTTACCCTGTTTTTGTATCCTTTGGGCTGAATTTCTGGAGTTCTCCCCGTGCTGTCCCTGCTGCACAGCCGCAGCTTCTTCCTCCCCAGAAGCAAGGGGTCACGGTGACCCCTCTGCACCTTCCAGCACTGCCATTCCTGCCCACTTGGTGGCCTGTCCCCCACAGGGCTCTGCTCGCACGTCCTGTGTACGACGAGGAGGAAGATGCCCTTCCCCAGGGCTGCCTTTCCCTGACGGTGCTTCACTCGGCTCCCTGAAACGCAGCTTTTCCCTGCTCTGCCCGGGGTGGGAGCCCGGCCCCGAGCTCCTGCAGCGCTGCTCCCCCGGCATAAGCTCGCTGTGATTTGTCCTTTGCTGCTTTCGCTCGTTCTGAACTCGCTGGCGCCGCGTTTGGAGGCGCTGGGCTGTGCTTTGCTGCTTGTGACCCCCCACGTCCTCCAACCGAGCCGTGCCGTGGGTGCGACGTGGCTGTTCCTGCTCCCCGGGGACAGCCTGGGGCTTGTCCCCCTGTGTCCCTCCTCGGGGGGCTCCATGGCCCCCCGTGTAACCCCCCACGGGGTGCTGCTGATGGAGGTTTGTGCTCAGAGGGGACGTGGTGGCTTGCGTGAGGTTTTAGTTTCTTAGGCATATGCAATAACGAATAACCTGCCCCCCCCGCGAGCTGTCCGTTACCAGCAGTAGTGCTCTCTGCTCTTTCTGTTGATGTTTACTAATGTAAACCCAGTATTTGTTACTGTAAGAGGATTTTTTTTTTTTGTACGGTACTTTGAAAAAACCCACAAAAACGACCAAAAAAAAAAAAAAGGAAAAAGAAAAAAAGGAGGAAAGAAATAAACAAATTTAATGACCCGGCTGCGGAGGGTGTTACGTGGGGGAGCGGGGGCGGGAGGGCGGCAGTTCCTGGGCTGGGTGCAGGATGTGACCCATCCTCCGGATGGTGCCAGGACTCTCCTCCCCGGTTTTGCAGGGCCGGGGCACGTGGGGACCAGCCCTGGCCTCGCCAAGGGGCGAGAAACGGTCGGAAAAGGCGGCTCTAAACAGCAGGGGAAGCACGAGGTTCCTCCACACTCAGCCCCGGAGCTGGGCTCAGGGGATGGCTTGGGCAGCACCCCCTTCCTGTACCCGGAGCTGCCACCCTGGGGGTGCTCCAGCACCAGCACCGCCCCGGGGGGCTCCGCGGGGGCTCCGCAGGGATTCAGCCCCTTCCCTGCTCGGGAAACACCAGGCGCGGGCTGCTCCAGGTCGGGTTTCAGTCCCAGGCGCGGGGAAGCGGCAGCTGCTGGCGGGGCTGTGAGCCCGGAGCTCCAGCTCAGCCCCGGGGGCACAGCGGGGACGGGGTGGCCGGAGCCCCACGTGAGGCGGCAGCGTCACCGCAGAGGCAGGAAGGGCAGGAAGGGCGCATGGAGGCGGGCGCAGCCGAGCTTTAAAAGTCCTTGCTGGGACGGGCTCGCTTCCGCGTCACCCCGGCGTCCCCATGGCCCCCACGGTGCCGCTGCCTGCCCTGGCGCTGGTGGTCCTGGTGGCCCTGGTGGCCCCGGGGCTGGGGGTGGCTCCCGGCTGTGACCGCCCTGCCCACCTATGGTGCCGCTCGCCGGAGATCGCCGTCGCCTGCCAGGTCAGAGCCGCGGGTGCCAGGGCTGCCCCACGCGGGGCAGGGTCACCCCACGCGTGGGGACGTGTCCTGCCTGCCCGGCGGCGGGGATGGGGACGCGGGGACGGGGCTGGGGCATCGCCCGGCCGCGGTACCTGGAGCCAGTGGCGGCTCCGAGCGCTGCTGTGGCACAGGCGGGCACAGCGCGGGGATGCTCAGAGACCCCGTGCCACACCGGCATCCCTGGGGAATTGCTGTGCTCCAGCCGCACCCTGACCCTGCGCCCGACCCGGCCGCCGCCGGCACTTCTCCTTTTAAGTATTAAACGGCTTTTCAGCTTATTTCTGCCGCGAACAGCCCCAGGCGGTGACAACCGTGTGACAGTGGCTCTGGCAGTGCCCTGTGAGCCCCGCGGAGCTGCAGCCGCCACCCAGCAGTGGGTGCGGGGCTGTACCTCCACCCAAGCGTGTCCTGGCCTAAATTTGCTTTCCTCTGAAACAGTTTGGGGAAGTTCTTGTGGAAAACCCCAGCACTGGGTGCAGGCTACGCACAGGATTCTGTGGCTGCTTGAGGCCCCTGGCCACTCTCACTTCCCTCCAGCCCTGCACACCCTCATCCCCCTTCTGCCCCACACCCCAGGAGCTTTGCCCCCTCCCTGCAAATATTGAGGAGGGGGGTCCGCAGCCGTATCCCCCCGTGCACCCCGAAACCTCCCTGTATGCAGGTGGAGAGCCGCTGCCCCAACCTCCCTCAGCCCGCAGCCACCCCAGTGGAGCTGAGCCTGTACTACGAGAGCCTGTGCCCGGCGTGCCGTGAGTTCCTGGTCCTGAAGCTCTTCCCCACCTGGCTGCTGCTGCCCTCGAAGATGCTGAACATCACCCTGGTGCCCTATGGCAACGCCCAGGTAGGATCTGGCCGAGCCAGTGCTGCGGGCACTCACCCCAGTGCCGCTGGCCCCGCTCAGACTGGTTGATCCCGCAGGAGAGGAACGTCAGCGGGAAGTGGGACTTCCAGTGCCAGCACGGCCCCGAGGAGTGTTTGGGCAACATGATTGAGGTGACGGTCCCTGTTCCCATGGTGCTGGCACGGGGGGATCCAGTGGCCCCGTACCACCCACCCTGTTCCCGTAGGCTTGCCTGATGCACGAGGCCAAGAACTTCAGCACCTACTTCCCCGTCATCTTCTGCATGGAGTCAGGCGGCTCCGTCACCAAGAACCTGGAGGCTGTATGTCCCCTTCCCTCTCCCTCATGCCCTGCTGTGGGGATGTCCCTGTCCCTCATGCCCCATAGGGTATCCTGTCCCCCTGAGCACACTGTGTCCCCTCTCCTGGCAGTGCCTGCAGATCTATGCCCCAGAGCTGGACAGGGACCGCATCGCCGCCTGCGTGCACGGGGACACAGGGATGGCCCTGATGCACCAAAACGCCCAACTGACCGAGGCACTCGACCCCCCGCACCAGTTTGTGCCCTGGATCGTCATCAATGGGGTATGGCAGGGGGGTCCAGGGTGCCAGGCAGGGCTGGGGCACCATGGGGACACCCCTGAGCAGCCCTATCTCCTCCCACAGAAGCATACAGATGAGCTGCAGGCACAGGCAGAGGCCTCGCTGCTGGGGCTTGTTTGCCGCCTCTACCAGGTGGGACAGGGATCTGGGGGGACAGTGGGGCTTGGGGACATGTCCCTGTCCCTGCTGGGGCTCTACTGGCCACTCTCTGGCAGGGGGAGAAACCCGAAGTCTGTGGGGGCTCAAAGGCCCCGAAGACCCCGGTGGGCTGCAGGCGCTGAGGGACGTTGTGGGAGCACCGAGGGAGACGCCAATAAAAAGGATATTTTTTTTCAAAAAAACAAGGATCTGGAGTGGTGTGTTGAGGGGAGCACGCAGCTGGTGGTCCTGCCCCACCATGGTGCAAGGGGGAGGGAGCTGGGCATCAGGGCAATGGGACTGGCCTCTTCCTGCACCCAGGACATGTGACAGGATGTGCTGGGCTCCGCCAGGGAATCACCTGCTCCGGGGGATCTCAAAGGAGCCCCTTGAAGATTTCAGTGGAAATCTGCTAAGCCCCTCCCTAAGGAACAGAACATTTGCTCTCTCCAAGCCCTGGGAAGCAGCTCTGATGTCCTCCTTACACTGAAAGCATTAACCATTTCAGCTGCTCTGTGGGCCAGGACCGTCCCAGCTCCCACCAGTCCTTCTCCATTCCCAATCAGCAAGTCTACGACAGTCTTTCCTGGTGGCTCCCTGAGTACTTGAGACAAGTTCTCTCCCACAAACTTGAGGAATTTCCCAGACCTGCTGGCCACAGCAGGGGACCATTTCCAGCTTGGGGCTGGGAAACTGAAATCCACTGTAAGGACAAGGTCTCCCGATCCAGAGAGTTCTCCTCACTGCCTATGGAAAACTCCTCAGTGCCAGGTGATGGGCACCAGCACCTACTGCAACCTGTGCTTTGCTTTCCATCCCCCTCATCCTCACCCAGAGGCTCCCAACCACATCACCCCCAACTACAGGGACTGTTTCAATCCTCTCCCCCACATGTGAGACCTTCCCCTCTCCAGCCCTACCCACCTCTCCTGAACAGCCAGGACTGTCCATCACAGCACTCCAGGTGTGGGCTCATCCCACTAATCATAGAATCAGCCGGGTTGGAAACGACCTCCGAGATCAAGTCCAACCCTTGATCCACTTCCACCGTGGTTCCCAGACCATGGCCCTGATGCCACATCCAGT
>VZRE01015037.1:18625-61312 GCA_013396775.1 Cephalopterus ornatus | reverse complement strand
ATGATTTCCACGTGAAGGTTACATTTTGCGGTGATTATTTAGGGGATCTAGACCAGAGCCAGGAGTCATTTAATGGTACCGAAGTTCACTGTATATTGCACTACTGTAAAATGTAAAATTTGTTTTCAGTTAAAAAAAAAAAATTAAAAAATCAGTATTTCTCCACTGATTCAAATAATGTAAATCAGTTTTCAACTGTACTAGAAATGCAGGTATAGTCATTAGTATTAAACCTGTTGCTTCATTCTTGCAGTTTGAATGTGACTGGATATAAAATTTGTATGCACCAATTCAGTAAAAGGTAAATAATTGAACTAACTCTACATTCAACTGTAAAAAAATTAACCCCTTATGTTCTTGGAAATAGTATTTGTTAAAGTGGTGATGTATTGTCACACTAAACAGCTGTAGGGAATTTTGCTGATCCTAGTGTCTGTTCAACTGGGTTTTTGAGACATGTAAGTTTAAGAAGAAGAAGTGATCACTTACTACTCACAGCTGTTCTGAATTTCTTAAGTGGTAAGTGCTGAACTGTGTTGGAAAGGTTTAAAACAGGCAAGGGATACTGATTGTCATTAAAGAGACTTATGTGAACTGAAAAGAAGCTATTCTGAGGAGGAAAAAATGGATGGCTGAACAACTATTTATGAAACATTTTAGTTTGTTGGTTTTTTTCCGGGACCTTGAATGTTTCTTTATGAAATTTAGGAATGAGTTGCATTTTAGTCCTTTATGTAGTGGGTAAGTTGAATTATATTGCTTCTTTGTGTAGGTGTAAGGGTACAGAAGCTGCATCTTTTCCTACTTTTATCTAAAAATAGTGCCAAGTAGCTACTAACTTCTGCTGAAGGGTCAGACGGAAAGCAAAGCAAACAAAAACACCTCACTGTAGTTCCACAGTTTCAGTCATATATTTTCTGTTTAATAAGTCCCCAAAGCTGTATGTGTTGTGCTGTTGTGGCATTGTATTAGAACATTCAGATGAAGGCACATTTGAGGGCAGTCAGTCTGACACTGGTGTCTGACAGAGGGAAGTGCGTGTGTGAGAACAGGTTTGCCTTTTTAAATTTCTACACCAGTGTCGCTCTTTCATCCCTTCATCTGTATTGTGGTGGCACACACCCTTAAGGAACTGTCAGTAGTAATTAGTATTAATAGCTAGCAGATGTCCAAGAGGAACTTTACTTAGAGGTCTTCAAGAGACAATCTGTAAGTAACTATTTGGTAATTGTGTTCAGAATTACTAGCTGCTATCTTACTGGTTAAAACTTCATTTGTAAAACTAAAAGGGTAGAAAAGCAGTGTAGTGTGTACTGGATGCTTGGTCATCATGGTTTCTGCTTGCATACTCTGGGGCAGTGTAGAAATTTAGAGTTCTGATTTAGAATTCTGATTTGGTTTAAATTTCTCTGCAACTTGTGAAATACTTGTGGCAGAATTCCTTTTCAGCTACCACTTCACAGCTTTTGGCTAACTGTAGCATTTGCTTCAGAGTGGCTGCAGTGTCTCCCAAAGTTTGTATCAATAAACTGGCAGCTGTATTTACAGCCCAGGTGCCTGCTGCAGGGGTACTGTCTTCCTTGGCAACAGGTCCACTTAGAATTTTAGACTCATGTAGTTTGCAAGGAGCATCTGGAAGTGCAACTCATAGCATGGTTTGCTCAGGACTTTGTCTAGGCTGGCTGGACACACAATCTGTCTAGGCAACCTGTTCCAGACAAACTAACCTCTAACAAGAGAAATTCTCTTGTTGCAGTTTGTGACAACTGGCCGTTGTCTTGTTGTACGAGTCTGACTTTGTCTTCTTTATAGTTCCTTATTAGTTAGCTGGAGACAGTAGCAGGGCCTCCCCTTCCCTTGTCCACCACCACTTTCCCTTTCCCCACCATTCTTTCTAGAAGGCTGAACTTGGCTTTCAGTTTCTCAGCCATCTTGTGCTCCACCTCTCTGTGGATTCTGCATCATCAAGGTCACTAACAAAGTAGTTGCCCACATTTTCCTGTTTCACTGATCTGGGTACGATTACATTTCTAGCATGCTCTTGTTTAATCTTTCAAAGTTAATACAGTTTTATTCCTTCAGAGGTAGCTGAGTTACCACACATCATACACAGTGTAGTTACTCCCACATTAAGAATGATGAAAACTTGGTGTCAAGACAAGTAATTGAAAGCCTTCCACTTCATGTAAGCTTCCTTCACTTTTGAGTGCAGTTTGACTTGAGAGTTGTGAATTTGGGTTTAACTTTTTAAAAGCCTTGACTACAAAAACATTTTTCAAAGTAAATTTATGTGAATAAAGGTAGAAAAATGAGTGCTTAAGACTCTGGCCTTCAATTTTAAGAGACACTGCTCCACTGTGACTTCATGCAATTCCTATTGCATCACTCAAATACTGATTCTTGCATATGAAAACTCCCACTGGTGTAATTAATACTGCAGACATTGGGGAACCCTGGCCTTCATTTAGTAGTAAGTATGAAATTGGGTCTCCTTGGAGAGTGGGAAGAAAAAATCACATTAACAATAGTAATGATAATAGTTTTGTCTTTTCAAGGACATGAGCCAATCTTCATGAAAACTGTTTTCACGTGGTGTAAAAAAAAAAAAGACATTAAGGGGAGATTTTATTTTAAGGGAGGAGGGGAAACCAACCTAAAGTGTTTCTAAAGCATGTGATGTCATAGATACAGCTTTTAAGTACATGTTAAATAGCACAGAAGTATGTGGACAAGTATTTGCTACTCAACGATTACCTGGTGTACATCAGGTCTCTGATGATGAATAAGACCTTTTTTCAACTCCTGTGCTTTCCGGCAGACTTTGATTCTTTTCCCCCCCCCCACCCCAGAGATGTGACATTGGGTCATTTGCCCCTGCTTTCCAACTCTAGATGTAGAAAGTACTTTAAGTGCATTATATTAACTGCAAACTTCTGGAAAAAGTGAATGGCTGGCAGACATCATTTAATATAAGAAAGTGACTTGTTGTAGAGATTGAACATCACCTTCCTATTTGTTATATTTTTACCTACCTATGAACTAAATTATGTTCTAACATAAACTATAGGAAATAAGGACTATAAAATACTGATCAAGCCATTCTGAGTTATGATGAACAACACTTTCAGAGGTTCTCCGCAGTTAACTGCGATAGCAAGCTCTCTCAGAGATGAAAAATTGCCTCATTCTTGCTGAGGAGAGATCATATTGACATGTTCCTGAACTTCAAGAAATTATTATTGTTAACATCTGATCCTAGTTAAAGGGCTCTTTTGATTCTTCTATTTCAAAGGCTAAGTATTTAAAGCTACCAGAAAGAAAAACATTTTGGAGAGAGAAAGGGTTTGCTATCTTCTCATTTTTGTTAAGCAGCCATGCACTGTAACCAGTATTTGCTGTTATATGTATAAAAGCCTATGGTTCTAAAATAGTAGCTTCACCTTCTGTTTCAACAACAAAAAAATAGGTCAGAAGTCAGGTCAAGCACTACTTCATTTCAGACTTGATAGCAGACTTGAATGGTTTAAACATTACAAGCTATGCTTCAGAACCCAAATAGGTATATTTAAACATGAGTATAGACAAAATGTTGTGGTGAATACTGTTAGCATGCTGTATTGCATTATGGCCAAAACAACCCATTCCCAAATGCCCAAATAAAAGTAAATGATTGTGCATTGCATGATGATACCATTGGGTGTGCAACTTTGGTTCATGCAAAGTCTCATTTTATGGACACACTGCTGATAGTCCATATATTCCTGAAGATTCTGCATACGTGAGCTTTTCAGCCATGTTCTTTCCATAATACCAAATGGATACTATGGTCTGGCATACTGGTGGCAAAAACCAAGCCTGTATCATTTTGGCCATTTAGTCCATTTAACCAAGACATTTCACCAGCCAAAAAACTTGAACCTCTCTTTGACTTTCTGTATTCTGGTAGTGGCCAGCGGCTTATCAGTTTTTCTGTCCTCAAGTCCATTATATACAGGTATCTGTTATCAAATAGTAGAGCAAATATCTCTCCAAAGCCCAGCAAGGACACATTTAAGAAGTCTGGAGGTTTGATAACCCTAGAAGACAAGAAAACAGTGTTAGAAACTTACAATGTAGTCATGAACTTAAATTACTAAACCAAACCCCTCCGTGTCTGTACTCGCCCTTCGGAAAGAATTTAGCAAGAACTGGATGCAAATTTTTCAAATTAAGCAACTGAACACTTAGCTGCAGTCAGGCCTGCATTTTCAGTTCTGTCTTTGTGCATTCAGGACAGACCCTTCTGAACATAAATAAAAGTTAGGGTTTAAAAGGGACTGTTTTGCCAAGCACAAGGGAAAAAAGCCTTGTTTCCAGATACACACAGAAGGACAAATATACTCATGTTTTATAATAAAATTCTACATAGATTTCATGTCTCAATATCTTTAAGAGGTAAGACCTCTTACTAATCTTTTGACCACTCTTTTAAAAGGCAGAAGTAAAACACAGAAATGCCTTATTGTGATAGGCAGGTAAGATAAATCATCCAAGACTGGTCCTTAACAGAATGCTGTTTTACTGATACAGCTTTATGCTAAGTTAAGCATTTTCATCTTGGGAAGAAAGAAAAATATTTGTTAGTTCCCCAACATCTTTATGATATTTTCCCTTATTAAATAAAACTTGTAAAAGAAAGCTGAAGTTTCCACAACTGGCTGTACATTTGATCATAAAGCACAGAACTGAGGCACAAAAATGTATGGAGATGAAGATCTGTTCTCACCAGTAAGAGAACATCTTTCTGTTCTGAAAGATGGGAGGGTAAACTAAGAGGTGAAATTACTCAGTTATTCTTACTGATAAGATGCATTTCTTTAGAAGTAGATCTTTCAATGGTAGATACTCCCCAAATATTCAGGCCATTTGAATTAAGAGTTAACTACTAGCAGTTCTGAAATGCATTTTTTTAATTAGTAAGTTACAGTCTTTGATGTCACCCTTTGTAAGTGATACAGCCTCATTCTTTTTATGGAAATGTCATCATATTTGATCACTTACTGCAGTCTGATAGATTTCACTACCATTCCACAGCATTAACAAGAATGATAGATCAGTAGTGCTGTAAGTAAAAAGTCATTTTAATTTCTTGTCCTATCAAAGGACCTCCAGAAATGTCTGCTTGGTTCTCTTACAGCAGTCTCTATGGCAACATTAGCTTTAGGTCACTACAGTTTCCCATTCACAGCTTCCAGAACTGAAGTCTGATTTAAGCCTCTATTGAAACACTTCAGCTTACAGAATGAAAATGTGAAAGAGGAGTAGCATGTGGCCAGAAACCAAACCAGCAATCAAATGATTCGTATTATCACATAAGAAATTAGAATTTAACCTGACAATATGCATGAAGTAAGATGTTTACAGAATTTTTATCAAGATTCTTTTGGTCCACATCTAAAGTAAGTCATTAAAACTAGTATGTTCTACTTCTTATTTATTTAAAGAACACTGAAGCCTAAATTGAAAGGTTTACCTGAGAATATCATAGCTGGCAAAGTCCCACTGGTACAGTCCTAGCGCTGAACTGCACACTATGTATTTACCATCAAAGTGCAGTCTGGGCTGTAGGGAGATGCTGCGGTCTTCAGAAACAGATAGTGTTTTTAAGCACTTGCAGTTTATTTCCCTTCCAATAGGCCAAATCTACAATTAAAACACAATTTAAGACCATAAAAAATTCACATTATAAACTGTTACACTAATACAGCAAGCCTCACAGTCTCTCTAGGCATCAGGTAAATGTGTGCATGTTTTTTCAGAAATATTTATCTCCTTTGGGTAGGAGCATCAATTTTCCAAGTGACTTGTCTAACAGTATTGTTGCAGTATTTGTTGTTTCTAGCCTAAAAAACCCCAGTGAAAATGGGTGCTTTAAAGAACGGCCAAAAAAAAAAAAAAAAAAAAAAAAACCACAAAACCAAAAAAAAAAAACCACAAAAACCCACCATCCAATTGGGACAGAAATCTAACAGTGTTTCAGTTATGAAACACTTCCATAGCCACAAACTTACAGCGCTCTCCAACTCCAAAGTCCCCAACAGTAAAAGCGCTTGCAGTTAAGTGCTTCACTTTCAAGTTACCACATCAGGCATGAAAGCACCGATTCTTTGCATTACCATTCATATAGAGCCATCATTTAAATCTAAAATGTTAAGATAAGCACTGAAAAATTAGCTTCCAAAGAGTTTCATGTCTTGTACACAGCCTCAGAAGCAGAAAATATGGGAGAAGATAAAGCCTTGTATTATTTGTAAACTTCAGCAAAGTACTCAAGCATTTTATTTCACTGTGTACCAAAATGATATATGTGTGATATATGGTACATACCTTGATTTCATACTTATCTGCACTTAGGAGAATATGATCCCCAGGACTATGCATAAGAGATTTGACTTTGCACTTCTGCAAAACTACCTGTAATTGAAGGATGTAATAATTTATGTTGATGCTGGTAAATAACAAAACTTTTGTTTTTTCACTTCACTAACCACCTGCATACTGTATCCTTGTATAAAGGCAAGAGAAATACTTTTAGCAACTGAAGGAAAACTAGTTTACACTTTTCTTGTTCCTGCTAGTGACAACTTACTCTATTAATAAGCACACATACACCCTTCACCTGTAAAGTCACCCCCCTATCTTCCAAGTTCTGAAATAATTGGAAGAAAAATACTGTTTCATGCTTCGATTTTTGTTATCAAGATGATTAGATTTTTTTACATCATTCTTAAAGCAACATTCTTTCAGAACCAGTTTTTATTCAGTCTTTGAATCAAACACTGATTCCTAATATTACTCCAGCTGCTTTGGAATAGAAATATCTTCAATGGTCTGAAAAGTTTAATTATAGCTTACATATTTTTCCTATTGAAATATTATTTTGCATTATTTCCAGATGTTCTCCAGATTTTACAACTAGTTGCAGGGTTAGGATTAGGAAAATAAAAATTTAGAACACATTACAAATTTAGTGCAAGTGTTTGCAAGATTAATTAGAAATCAATATTCCCACCTTAGTGACCCATTCTGTGTGTCCAGTAAGGGTATTCAGGCACGTTCCTGTTGATAAGGCCCATACTTTCACAGTGAAGTCTGCAGAGCCACTGACCAGAACATCAAGTTCATCATTGTAATCCACACTAAAAACTACAAGCAAAGAGGTACTAAATAAGGAATATCAGTCTATATCTATGTCTTTTTCTGTGACGCACTAACTAGTAGCCTCTCTATTAATTTACTAGCCTCTAAATTCATGTGCTACTTCATCTTTAACCGTTGTTCTTGAACTGTATACATGAATTGTTGCTCTGGATTCTTAAGTTTACATTGCAAAATTACTGAGGGTTTTGTCCAAATTAAGAGCACTTACATCAGTGGTTCCTTAATGGCTGGATTATGGCAAAGTGGAACTAGTTCTTATTTCCAGAGTTCTAGTAAGACAATTTCAGCAGGATTAGCACATTTGATAGAACTCTTCACTCACAGGGGAATAGACCCACATCTGAGTTGAGAATATTTTGAAGTAGAGGATGGAGAACTTAATTATGAGGGAAATGCAAATACAAATTCCCAGGTCCTATTTTACTCTTTCCTGTAAGCTTATCTACAGTCCAGGGATATAAAGAATGGCCATGGCCATATGTTATCTAAGGTTTGCATTGTTTTGGTAGACATGAAACTACTGAATAACCACGGCATTTAGTATTACTTCCATGAAACTGCAAAACACTACATGGCTAAGGTAAGCTTTGGCATATTCAACAACAGATTTAGATCTATTCTGGTAGCTTCCCCTGCTATGGGGGAACTGAGGTGATTCAGGTGACTGAGGACAGAGCCTATAAAAACCAAAAAAGCTAATGTGCAAAGAGCTAAGTAAATTATAATTTATTTGATGATGATGATACATGTTACTTGACTGGTGAAATTACAAATTGAAAATTTCAACATACCTGCACCAGTGTGTCCTCTAAAATGCTGTGTTTTTGCCCCAGAGCTCCATTCCCAACAGGCTACTGTATTATCAAAAGATCCTGTTACAAGCTTTTGTTCATCAAACTTCACTGCAGCACAAGTGTGTGTCTGGATACCATATATGCACTGACCTGTGCTTACATCCCACAGTTTTGCAGACAAGTCATCTGATCCTAGAATATAAAAGAACAGGATAATTGGAAGCAAAGAGTAAATAATATTTCCAATCCTATACTCATCTTTGTTCATTATAAATATAGCATTTACACGGAATCACAGAGTGGTTATGGTTGGAAGTGACCTCTGGAGGTCAACTCTTCCAATCCCGCTACTAAGCAGGGCCACTCACATCCCAGGACCATGACCAGACAGCTTTTGAGCGAGTCCCAAGGATGGATGCTCCAAACCATCCTGGGCAACCTGTGCTCAATCAGTCTCACAGTAAGAAAAGTAAAATTACAAATCACTGTTTAAAGGGAACTTCTTGTGTTTTAGTCTTTGTCCACTGCCTCTTGTGCCATCAGTGGGCACCACTGAAAAGAGCCTGGCTCCATCTTCTTTGCACCCTGACTTCAGGTACTGATAACATCCTGAGCCCTCTCTTTTTCAGGAGAAAAAGTCTCAGCTCTCTCAGTCTTTCTTCATATGAGAGATGCTCCAGTCCCTTCATCATCTTCATGGTCTTTCATTGGATTCTCCAGTGTGTCCATGTCTCTTGTACTGAGCAGCTCAGAACTGGACACAGGACTCCAGGTGGAGCCTCACCAGTGCTAAGAGAGGAAGGAGCATCCCACTTAACCTGCTGGCAACATTTTACTTGGAAAGGAGCCCAGGATACCATTAGCCCTCTTTGCAGCAAGGGCACAGTGGTGGCTTATGTTCCCTTGGTGTCTACTAGGACCCTTTTCTGCCAAGCTGCTTTCCACTTTGGTGGCCCCTACCATATACTGGTGCCCTGGAGTTGATCCACCTCAGGGGCAGGGCTTGGCACTTCCCCTTGTTTAACATTTTCTCATTAAATAGTACTTTCAAGCTGCGTGAATGGGAAATAAGCCCTAGTTTTAAGTGTTAGCATTACAAAAAAGGCCTCTGGTTTTCATGTTAATGAAGCTACCAGATATTTGGCCTTCTAGTTTCTTCACATCCTTTTAGCACCTTCTATAGATTCTGGCACTACCTCTGACTGATAGTGTCTACTGAAACAGATCCATGGAAGTTTTACGACACCTTATTCTCAGGTTTGTACAGCCACTGACTATACTGCAAGCTTAGTTTGTTTCAGGTAGGAAAGGGGTCCACCAAATCCTGAAATACAGATGAATACCAGGCCCCATCAACTGCCAGTTTCCTTTCTCTCCCTGAAGTTTTTTTTGTTGTTTTTTAACTGCTAGCTTTGGAGAGCAGAATAAAACCCTTACACCTCTTGCTTCTTCTGGTGGTTGCAGTATAAAAGTGTCAGAAAGTTTTAACAATGCTGTTTCCTGTGTATTAACATTCCCTGCTGAGTAGGTAAGTGAAAGACTGGCTGGAGTCTAGTTGTTGTTTTCTAGTAATCATCTTACAGTACCAACAAATGCGAGAGTACCTAGTCAGGATTCCCAACAGTGTATAATGTTGTCATCTCAAATGATTGGGAAATCCTTGGAATATGCTCTAACAGCAGTTCACTGTAATTCTGTTACTACTCTTTCACACAATGCTTCATATATGTTCTGTCTGTATTTTTAAGTTCAAACGGAAATCTCGGAATCTGCAGTGTTCAGGGAGAAAGCTGAAATTATGTGCAAATCAGACTAGCAACAAGGTTAAATCTAGTTTACATGTCTTCGTAAAGCACTTAGGTTAAGAACTGAAGGTGTTTACACTCTCGTTTCAAGGAAGAAGATAGGACTTTTTCTGCCACACTTTGGGATACTGAAGTGCTCACACAGCCCAAACAAGGCCCCTTTAACGGAAAGCTATCCGCCTAGAGGATAACTAACATATCTGTACTTCTCAAATGGGCTTACTAATAGCAACAGCATGAACAGAGTCATAGAATGGTCTGGACTGGAAGGGAACTTAGAGATCATTTAGTTCCAACCACCCTGCCATGGGCAGGGACAATGATATGTGCCATTACTATTTTTTTAACTAACAGAGCAACTGGTCTCCTTGTTTTATTATTTAAGTGACTAATGGATTTATTAGTGCAGCAGGTGTCTCAAAGTGAAAAAAAAAAAGTAATTTTGAATCATCTAAACTGCATTTGCACTATGAAAATAATCTGTCTGGTAAAGGAAAATTGTCAATAATTGTAGGAGGGGAAGAGAAAATAAAGAATTGTAAGACTCCAAGTTGTCTGTCCTTCCTACCTGTACACAGAAGTCCGTCTTTATAGTAAAGTGCATATACTCTGGCACTGTGTCCAATTAAAGAGGATGTCTCAAAGGCTTCATGGTCCTTCAGTTGCTTCATCCTTAAAATAGCCTTTAGGTAAACCTTCTTCCAATGTAGAGGATCCTGAACAGAGTCATCTATCTGCCAACCCAGATTCTTACATGCAGTCTGCCACACCTCTGTGCAGGCACTTATAACCTTGTTCCACTGCTTAGAGACGAGGCAACATGTGAGTAAGGTCTGAGGATCAAGCCATTTTAACAGATAAAAACTAAGTTCCAACGGAAGAAGTTTGAGGAAGTCCCTCTTGAGGAGAATCTCTAAATTATTGGAGAGGTGCCTGAGCTGGACTGCTCCACTCAAGCTAATCAGGTGATCCAGAGTTTCATTTTTCTGCAAGTCCGTCAGAGAAAGAAATGTAATAGAAATGTTATCAAGCCATGCTTCAAAGTCCTTTTTCTCCATAAGGTTATGGAAAAATTTACCTGTGATACATCAAAATACTGTATTAGTTCTGTTCAGAAAACAAGGTAAGAATCACATCTTTATTACTGGTACATCAGTATTCCAAATAGCATGTTAACACATAGACTGAAGCGACCAAATGCATTTTAAAATATTCATTAGGTTAGGACTAAGCATTTGCATGCACTTTGAACTATCATTTGTCCCACATCAGACTTAAAAGTAAATTGTATGCAGCTAGTGAATGTTAGTATTCATTATGAACGTTAACATCTTTCTTGTTTTAGGTTAACGCTTTCAAATTCTGAGTCCAATAAGGTAAGGGTTAGTTTACATTTTAAACCTACTATAGCATGTAAACACTGTCTTAGAGCTTACTCACGGATTAAACTGATAAAAGAAAAAAACCAAAGCACATAAGCAGAGTGATAAGCTAGTTACTGACAGAACTTATTCATATCTTTCTCCTGAACTATTTTAAACACAAAGCAAGTAACTAGTAATAATTTTTAAAGAAGATACAAAGAGATGTCCAACAAATTGGGTGAAGGATACATCAGTCATATTTGAATTTGGCTGGCGTGAGGATCTGAGCTTGTGCTGGTCTAGTATCAGTTTTGACATGTTTGCACCACTTTGATCTAGATGCATTAAAAAAAAAAATCTCCTGTGGTTTTTTTTCGATTTTCAGTGTTTATTTCCACTGAGCACTAACTGTGCAATTGAATACCACCTCCTGAAATACATGATCTGCAGGTACTTATATTATCCTGTGGCATCTCAGCTTCCAGGGATCATTGATTAACAAGACAAATGTCAGGCAAACGGTTTAAAAATCATAATTATTTATTTTCTCTGGAAGGCCTAATTCCATTCATTAGACAACTGTCTGAATTTAACAGAAGCTCCCAAACAGAAAGAATTGAGGAATCTGAGAGGGACTCAACAGTATGTTTATTTGTACACAAACACTTTACCTTCATAGAGTGAGATCTTAGAGTACACCTCTTAACAAGGCATAGTAGTACAGAAAAGTACAGTCTTCACTATAAAAGGCTGCACATAGCATGCAATTGTTCATAAAAAACACAAGAAAGTTCTGGGTGTCAAATGCAGACACAGCTGCCCCTATCGAGTCACAAGTTCATACAGTAACTTTTTACTGCTGACAGTTTTCCTCAGCACGTATAGCTGAACACATTTGCTGTTCAGATCGGCCTGTGTTGTCTTTAAAACAAGTAAAAAATTCTAACAGGCTGCCTCTGAATAAAAAAACCGGTGAGCTCTAAGGCGTTTGTTGTATTCAATAGGTGAAAGTAATACTGAAATTAGGGCCGCCGAAAGCCATGCTGGAAGCCTCGTGCACGAGGCAGTTTCCCAGGCGCTCCGCAGCCGGCGCGATCGGCTCCCCCCGCCCGCCCCAGGTACCTCCGCACGCAAAGAGCACACTCAGGGCTGGAGACTCCGCGCCGCTCACCTCAGGAGTCGGTCCGGCGCGGGGTGTCCTTCGGCGGGCAGTCGCCACGGCTCGCGCGGCCCCCCGGAGCCCGCACCGGGCTGGGGCTTCCCTGCGGCCATCGCTCCACGGCAGGACCGGCTCCCGGCACTTCCGCGGCCAGCGCCACAGCCTGCGGGCACCCGGGGCGGGATGAGCGAGGTCGAGCCCAGGGCCTGAGGAGCGCCGGGCGTTGCAGGGGACGAGGGAGTCCGGGCCGGGCCGGGCCGAGCCGGGAGAACCGGCGGCAACGGGGACACGGAGCGCCCGCCGCTCTCCCGTCAGGTGGCTTCCGGCGCACTCCTGACATCATCACTGCCCGCCGCCGCGCTCCCGCTGCCTGACCCGGAGCTGCTGGAGCGTCTCGCTGCTCGCGGGGCTGCCCTGCCTGCTCCTCATAGCCGAGGGGCGGCAAGTTCTGCTCGTTAAGAATATCCCTGTAATTAATATGATTTAAAATGCACTAGCCTTTAT
The DNA here is from genome assembly GCA_013396775.1 of Cephalopterus ornatus. Taxonomy (NCBI): domain Eukaryota; kingdom Metazoa; phylum Chordata; class Aves; order Passeriformes; family Cotingidae; genus Cephalopterus; species Cephalopterus ornatus. Next base: position 48,486 of record VZRE01015037.1, on the reverse strand, counting down.
GATACTGCCTTAAAACATCACTTATTCTCTGTGCTTCTGGTAGAGGCACCGTGTTGCTGGAACCGTCCAAGAATCTGAACAGGAACACTGCATGCCCCTTACTTGATTAGTTCGGACATTATTTACTTTTTCCTTTAATATGTACTTAACTTGCATTTATTCTCTTCTGTTTGTAATTGCAGGGTTTGCCCTTTGCTGTAGTCCTGTTCCATCACTGGTGATACCCAAAATCTTCCCACGTTTAGCTAGAGGTGTGTCCAGTGCTGCCTGTGTTAAGGAACTGGGTTATGGCCTTCTTGCTAACAAAAGAATTCAATGTTTTTATATTAAGCATCATAAATTACAATCTGAAGTGACTTTTCATAGGGAAATTTATTAAAGATGCTCCTGAGAGAGCCTTGAGCCACAGCCTTCTCTGGCAGAACAGAGCAGAAGCTGTATGGGAGTGAGCTGTAATAATGTGGATTCTTGTTGTTCCTCCTCTCTCATGAGAAGATGTGCCAGTATCTTTTCTTCTACTATGTAAATTAAAATCTAATTTTGTCAATAAATAAATTTAATTTCCTTGCTCCACTCTTCTTTATGGAGTATTTGACATTTGTGTTGCTGCTACTATTTCTGGGATGCCTGACTACAGACTGTCTTAATCCCAAATGGAGATGAATGCTTGGCTTTCACACCTGTGAGGGTTTTTTCCTACTGCTGTCAAGTTGGCTAGGAATGCATTTAAATCACAGGAAGGGTTGGAGTTCTTAGGAGAATGTCTCCAAGACTCCAGGAAAGACTGGTGCTTTTTCAAAAGGAATTACAGGGTCTGGGAGACAGCAAGAATATACACTTAGTCAGAAAAGGAAAAAAATATCTTTTCTAGTGTTAATTTAAGGGGTAAAGATCTCCAAATGAAGCAGGTCTCTGAAAGTCTAAAAGCCTGGAAACATAAACCAATGTGGATTATAGTTTTTGTCAAAGATGGGTAAAGCTTAAGATACAAACACCAATCTCACAGGTAGGATATAGTCCTTCAAAGAACTCAAATGGAATCAGTAATCCAGAGCTCTATGCTACCCCGTCCTTTTAATTTCTTGTCTTTTTTCTTTCCCAATTTGGAGTTCACTAGTTCTGCATCTGTGAAAGAAAGAAGTGAGGTAAAATTTATAGTTTATTACATATGAAGGAATAAATCATCTATTTCTCCTTCACAAAGGTGATAAATAGCACTTAAAACAGTTCCAGATGTAATAGGACTGTTTCTATTTGGATGTCACATCTAAAACACAAACCATACACACTATCAAATGACGTTAAAAACCATGGTAACACATCAGCATTTAAGACAAGTGGTAAAGAGTCTTTGAACACAAACGTAGCAACAGTCTTAACAATATGCAATTATTAAATTACAAAGAAGTCTGCTACCATTCAAAGGCTTAATTAAACTGACATTTCAGATTGATAACACTCTGCATAAACCTTTATAGACATAACATTTTCCATTCAACCAGATAAATATCTAACAGAGCTATAAATAAGCAGAAAATAATCTCTTAATTTTCTCTTCAAGTCGTGCTAAAGCAAACAGGAATCAGTCAGTTACAGGTCAGCAACAAAGGGAAGCAGCTGGGCAGTATACAGGCTGATGAAATTGCTGTGCTCAACTAATGAGAGTAAAAATACTTTCTAACCTGCATGCAAGTACCAATGTTTGCTGCATAATCTCTGGAGCCTTCCCATATTGTTAATATTAGGTTCCCAGGGGATAATTTATTCCTTCACAAAATCAGACTAAGCCTAAGTGAGAAAATAGTGCTTTAACAGAATTAGCAAGAACTGTGCGCACAAACCATGACATCAAATTGTTAACAATGAAAATAGTATGGTACTCATTTTCATACACAGAAGGCAACAAAAATTATTTTTAATTTCCTTATTGCTTGCAGATGGGACTTTTCGCTCCCCCACCTTTTATGATCCCATTACTTTAGATTCCTATATATATAATCTTGGGACTTTCAATCCTCTAAAACTTATGGTGGAAATTACAAATATATATATACGTATATATAGTGAAAACCAAATCCAAACGCAAAGGATTTATATTTCAAATGCAGACTAAGCCAACAGCTCTGGAAAAGCCACTGCATCTGCAAGCACAAGTTATAGACCCACACCTTTAAGAAAACATACATGAATTGGCTGTTACTTGGTCAAACATACACAGAACAGCAGAAAGTATGTCAGGAGCAGCAACCTTGACCATATGTAACTGGTTAGGCAGTAGTGCTACCCGTCCCCTGCCTTATTAAGCACAATTTAAGTATTTATTCAGTTGACTATCACAAAACTAAAAAAAAAAAAAAAAAAATCAATTTGAATCTACCAATCAGTTCCAAACACTTGTACATTTATAGAAATAATCTCATGAAAGCAGACAGCAAACCCGCTATTCATTCTAGGTGTATACTTGCATGTATGTTATGCATCAAAAAAACCCAAAAACCAACCAGCCACCGCCAGCAACAAAATAAAAATAAATAAATAAATAAATAAAAAATTTAAAAAACCCACCCCACACCAAATGCATCCAACCCCAAGAAACCAAACCAACCAAAACAAACCAGAAGAACCCCACCTCAGCCCCAGACAAAGGAAGAACTCTAACTACAACAGGCCCTACTTTTTCCTTGCCAGCCCAGAAAGAATGCATGCATGCACCCATTGACTGCAGGATCTCTTGCTACCATGAACAGCTACATACCTTTCAAATTGCATGTGGGTCTTTGTTTCTTACTAGAAGGAAGTGTTTTGTTACTTTCAAACACTTTTAAGATTTATCTATACTGCATTGACACTAGAAGAAAGAACTGGACAAAAATTACCTGCAACAGTTTCTAAAGCCCAAACTGGGTTTTATGTGTGTGAAAGAATTAACTTAGCTCATGTGTCTTGGGGTTCTTGAGCCACACTTCAAAGCTGGATGGTTTATATGCATGCTGTGATTCAAATGCAGGACAAAGATGACAAGTAGTTCAAAGTGCTGCATACCCATTTTGAAGATTTTTGAATGGAGGTGGGTATGGGTACTGGACTATATGATATGCAGTGGTCCCTTCTAACCTCAGCTATTTTCTGATTCCATGCATCATTCCCCATGCTAGTGCCGAGGCACAAGTACATTCTAAATTAACTGCCTGAACAATCTATTGCTTGCACCAAAGTAAATGACATTTCTGTAATTCAGTCCCCTAAGGCACAGTGCTGAAGTGGTGACAATACCATTAGCAAGAAGGGGTTAAGAGCCCTGCTGCTGCCAACAAATCCAACCAATTGGGATAGAAAATATTTCTGGCAGAAACTTAGCCAAGAGTCCAGAACGCGCCCTTAGTTAACCTTAGCTTGACAGAAAGTGTTCAACCTGGTAACAATTCTTCCATCATGGAAACAATATCTTCCATCCATGTGTAGCAAGATTGTTCAGTTTTCCTATTAGAACAACACCCATCTTACATAGTTCTAGGTTCAAAGATTATCTTTTCTCCCAACCATGAGATGGTCGGCCAACATCAAGAATGCAGCCTACAGGCGGCTTTAACATATGATGTGAAAGTAGGAACGGGTGTGCTTAGGGTGCACATGGCTACAGTTTGTGCCCAGGATTACTTTTTAAGTTTTGATGAGTTTACACATGCACATGCTAGAAAAGCACAAGGGAAACAACATGGCTCTAATGCTGGAGTGAAGGACAGTATAGCTGTCCATCCCAGTAGTCTTCTAACAAGCCTTGTCCTCTTACACCAGTCTGAAGTAGGAAGGGTTCCATAGATATATAAAAATTTTACCCTTCATAAATGATGCACAAGAGCTTATATATCAATACCACCAACTGCCTCTTGATTTTGATTAGCAGTGTGAATGGTAGGGATCTAAGACAATAGTTTGAGAGAAACAGTGGCTAGAAGCTAGTTCAGAGAATGCCAACTCATCACACTAAGCAGCACAGAATTCATGGGGGTCAGATGAGACTATTAAGAACACACAGAAACCACATCCTTGTATAGTAGATATTTGTCCTGCTATGCCAGCAATTTCATATTATTGATATTTTGTCTTTTGACACAATAAATGAGACACAGAATTTGGTTCTTGTGGCTCATGTCAAATAAAATTGGAATATTTATTACCATGTTCTCTGCCTTCTACCTATACTCTGCTGCTCTCATACAGTAAGTAGGTAGAAAACTACATATACAGGACCCTAAACCCTCAGCTACCATCTCTAGGTGTCACATAAAACAAACTAAAGGTTGCATCATCCCTTCCTACTTCTTTTGCTGGGTCTGATATTATCCCTGTAAGACACGCTGATTAATTACAGAAGCAAAAACTCAAGAAGTGTAAGCCTTGTTAAGGCACTTACTGGATACATTAAGAATGAAGATACGTAATTTTCTTCCCAGGGTTCAGATCATTCCTGTTCTATATGAGTAAGAGTTGGTTAGGTCTGGTAGTTCTCACTGTGACCTGAGTAACAGCTTCTATCTGACCCATCAAATCAAGCTATAGAATAAAATTCAGGTGGGAGGTAGGAGGGGATGTAGTTGCTGGGCTTCCCTCTTTAAATGATACCAACATCCTGTTCCAGGTAAGTACATGTCTGATCTGGTTTTGTCTAGCTTAATTAAATATCTGTACTCTTACAGTTCATTTGCTAGATGTCATCAATGCTGTGATTACAGGCAGACCTTCAAAAGTTCTTTCACACACACATACACACACACACTCCTACATGCTCCTTATTTACAGTAATACTTTACAGCTACTGCTGTACTTCTGGTTAAAGAAAATAACTCTTGCTTTATGGCCCTTTCTTCTATAATTATATCTAGGATTCACAAGTGCCACACCTATATGCATTCTGACTACCATCATAGCCAGCAGTCAAGCTTTCTGTCAAGCTCTTCTCATTCTTCTTGATCTCCCTAGTGCTCCATCTCTAAGGCTAGTCTTTCAGGTTACCTAAATATCTATTTGTTCAGGTTCTTCAAACAAATTCTAAAATTTCCATATATCACTTCAACTGCTATTGAACCATGGTAATCATTTTAAATCATGCTATAATAGCACAGATGAACATCTGCAATGTATTTAAAATCTGATATCCTAACAGGGCAAAGCAAAGTTTCCAGTTAAAATTGTATTTTAACTTAAGTCTCAGTTTTGCAACACACTGGTATATTCTTCAAAAACACCCACATAACAGAAAATAAATACTACACTGAGAAATCTTATTGGAAAAATGTGGTTGTTTTGCTTTCTAAAAATACTTAAGTGCCAGCAGTGTTCCTGGAAGTGGATTCAGTACAGAAGTGTTTAGAACTTCCAGGAGAATAAGCACCACGTGATACTTTCAGATTGATTTTTTAAACCTTAGCTGCCCACATAAATAAGGATAGGGCAAATTAACATACTCTCCAGAAATAACATTCTCAAAAAAGAATTACAAGCTCTTGCCTTTGCAAGAGCTTGATCTGGTACTTCCTTTTAGACGCTTATTAAGGCTCACCCCACACATCTATGAGTGCAAAACCCACTAAAGTAATAATAGCCTTTTGCTCCTAGACTAATTACTGTTGAAAATATTGCTGCTTCTCCTGATTAGCCACTCCAGTTGAGAGTAAGAAATTATGCTTCCAGATAAGGCCTTGCATATTTTCTTAGGTGCAGAAATTCAGCCATTATATACAATAAACTGAGAAAAAAGTACTTTGCAAAAACAGTTTTACATTCAGACAGACGGCAGAAAAAGGCACACATCTCCAGATGACCACTCTTGAACAGAAAGTGAAATCATGACATATGAATGGTACTGTGAAATAAAATCAAGGATACAGGAGTATTTCTACAGAAGTAACAGAAATACTTGCTAATAAAGCTAAAAACTTCATATATAAGAAGGTTGGAAGCATCATGCTTTCATGAAAAAAATGAAACCCAAACAAAACAAACCTGCTGCAAAGGGGTTCTAGAGGAAAGGGTTGAAAAAAAAAAAAAGAAATCAAGCTTTCAATATAAAACCCTGTCCTTTAACATAAGAGCCAAGAGGACTATTTTGTCATAGAAAACTAGCTTATTATCTGTGAAATTTCAGTCTGCATCCAGTTAGAAAAATACACCTGGAACAATGACTTATACTGTTGGTGCTAGTGCAGACATCAGCTAATGCTGATGCCTGCATAGGAATCTTGCTGTAGTCAAAACAATCGGGGTTGGCTCTTCTGCCTGTAATGGAAAAATCTGCAGATGCACTACACTAAAAGTTTTCCAGTAGATGGATTGGGGTTTTGGTTTGGGGTTTGTTTGTTTGTGGGGTTTTTAGGGCTTTTTTTACTTCCAATTCTTAAGAAGTATTTTGAAAGCTTGTGTTTTGTATAAAAAGTTTCTCTGCTGAAGGATTCTTAATGCCAAAACAGTTTTCAAGTTTCTGTAAAAAATGTGCATGGACAAGCCAAAGCAAAGAAAGCAGTATCTTCATATCTTACCTGATTATTCAGTGAACATACCAGAGCTGCATCATTCAAAGACTGACTGCATTGTTTGAAATGACCTTGCCTGCAAGCCTCTTTTTTTGTTGTTTTGTTTAAGACTGAAAAACCAAAAGCATTGATTTATATTATAAAATTCCTCTTTTCACATGGCATACACTGTTGTAAAACAACTCATGATAGTAACAGCAGCAATTAACTTTGCTGCATGTCATTCAGGTACTTCAAACTATAAGAAGCTCAGAACAAGTAATAGTTTTTGTTTACTTCAGTTTCAGCCTAAATCTATCATTGATCACCTACTTGTTAGAATGCCACAAAAAGTAATGGTTCATTAATTGAGAAAAAATACCTATGTCAAAGATATAAGCATCACTAAATCAGGCTGTGCTAGCCAGAACAACATGGGTTCTATAAAGATTTATCACCAGTACTTCCAGCCACATTTTACCACCAGAAGCAGTGCTTGTGACATTCCCACAGAGCTCACGGAGTTGTAAGAAAATGTGAAGTAAGGAAGAAAGGTTTTAAGACTGTCTTCATTTCAAGTCAACGATGTCTTCATCATATAAAGAAATCAGCTGAAATGGATAGCTAGATGGCGAGCTCTCCTCCCTGTTTGCTAAAGTATCAGGATCTGAACTAGTGGAAAGATGACGTCTTTCAGAATAGCTTTCAAAAGAGCTTGAGATTATCCTGCAAAGACCAAGACAAAAGTTACTAAAAAAAATACACAAGTCGAGGCAAGAAGGAACAATGGCTATTTCTAGACTCCATCAAGTTATCCTAAAGACAGATACAGAACACTGCAACTAAGTTTCCTTCTGTTTTACTCTACTGAAAATAATCAAGAGGTAGTATTAATGTATTAATTAACTCACCCAACAAATTTCCAAATAGAGAACTAAACCAAACACAGTTTTACACTGCAGCACATTTCTTGTTTGATTTGTTAATCTCAGTCTCCTGTATCTTGGCTGAATTCTGCCAGTACTCTACACAAACACAGGTTATGAAAACAGTGAAAACAAGAGAATGGCAGTGGGGTCAGTGCCAAACAGACAAATGCTATGATGTTTCTTCACAAAATTTATTCTGGAAATAGCAACACAAAAGCATATGAAGGAAACAGCAAGAGAGTCTGCAGAGTGCAGACTCAGTAGTCCAAAGCTTAATTACAGGCTCAATTGCAGCAGATCCCCACAAAATCCCATTTAGTCTTGCTTTGCTCATCAATGTGTCTTAAGCAAAAAGTATAATCGGATCAGTACTTACAGTATTAAGATACTCTAGCAAACACATTAGCATGAAATGCATATGGGTATACAAAGGCCTCAGTCAGCCCCAGCCAACTGAGATAAGCATGAGGCAATCAATTCTGAAAATATTTACAGTCTAACTTGGTCTCTTTTCTAAAGCCAGTATATTTACCTGTCACTACTAGTCGATCTTACTGCTCCCTGCTTGGGGTCTGACTGTCTTCGAGGAACCTTTTTTTGCTTCTGTGCACTCTCTGTCTTGGGTATAGGTTCATCCAAAAGGCCTCAATAAAGGAATAAAAGACTTAATACTCTCAACAAAAAATAAAGCACTCATGAAAATGTTTAGGTATCTGTTGCTGGTTTCCATTATTAACCATTTCTACCTGGCTTAGAATATGGTCATCTTATACATGATCAGACAATGGCTGTCCTATTTGCAAATACTGTTTCCTCACCGTTTCACTTTGTTATTTTAATAATTTATGAATACTATAGCTGCATGTTACAAATCTAACTGTGATGGCCCAAAGATTAGAAAGTATGAAATTGGCAACTGATATGTACACTGAAGAATGAGGAGAGTTTACCCAGCAATTCTTTACGTGTTCTGCTTGCAATTTCTTTAATTTCCATACGAGATAAGGACAGTGAGTGTGTAACTGGAAGTGAGGCAATGCCACTGGATGTTGTAGTAGCGATGACCTTGGGAGCCAAAGGTGACTTCAGAGGTCGTTCAATGCTTCGTCCAACTAGATTGCTGAGAGGAATTTTGTACAGGTTTCTGCATGGAACTTCACCTGAAATACAGAAAGAAAAAAGAATGTTACACTTTCACAACAGAATCAATTCTTAGTACTTCCAAATGAAAAGTTATAAAGAAAAGTTATACTTGTTGAGCTGGGTGCTTTTTAACCCAAATGACAAAGATCTTTCTTGCTCTGGGGAATTTTCAATATAAATAAGATAGGAGGAGGAAGAAATAGACTTAGAAAGAAAAAGAAGATTGACTCTTGGTGACATAAAGAATCAGCAGCGGATCCAGGAAGTAAATTAATACAACTTGAGGCTGGTACTTTGACTATTACAACACCAGTCTGCACTCTGTAATATTCCCCATGTATTTTAATATACTGCAAATACATTGGAGCCTGGATCTCAAGTAGTTTAAATTATGACACTTCCTCTTAGGTAACATAAAATATCATGTTTTCCTACTTCCTAGGAAAAAACTAAACTGCCTTTAAAAACCTGAAATTGTGATTACCTTCTGCTTCCCCCTTCTGCTAACAGTGCACCACCAGATTTAAAGAAGAATGGTATACATACATCTTGCATTATCTAGTTAATGTTCCCTTGTTTCTCCATTATTGTTACACTACAGATTGATTGTACACAGGTCATTTTACACTAAACTGACCGTGAAAACTTTTTCAAGGCTAGAACTTACTTTTGGTTCACAAAAGACCTTTAGCTGCCCAGTGGTAGATAAGCTTTTCTTAAATCTAAGGAATGATGTATGCGAAATCTCAAGTTTTCCCACAATTTTATGCCTCTTTTTGCATTATTAGTAGTGGCCATATTACCAAAGATGCATCAAGCTACTGAAGCTGAAGTCCTCCCTTCCTACAGAAATTATTTCTTCAGAACAGTGCTACCATGTCTTTAGAAGAGACAGTACAGGGCAAAAGCTCAGCCAGGTGATTCATATCTGTCACTAAATAGAAAATCTCTTATCCTCCAGACTCTCAGCTAGGAACTCAAGATCTTCTACCATCTTTACTAAAGATCAGCTTCACTTGACACGTGATAGCTATTGGAATGATTAGAGACCATTATTCAAGCTGCCACGTTACCTTCTAGAGAAGAAAGAGGACGTTCTGGCTTTTCGTAAGCTGTCGGTGTTTGAGGAGAACTCTTTGAACTCATTTCCTTAGAGCTGCTCTCTGATGATCCACTTACTGCAGCAGTTGCTTTAAAATAAATGTCTGACTGAAATGACAAATAACTCATCATTAGTACAGTGAGACTTTCTTAACCATCTTCCGAGTAAGAGTTTGTCCACTGTGTTCTACTGTCACTATTGCTGTATTGCTGTTTAGTCAACAAGGGTTGGTCATGGAAAGGTTATCTCTGTAAGTGGAGGGAACATCTGTGATGTTGAGCAGAGCATTTGCCCCATAAACAGCCAAGTATCTTTAGAACTGTATTACCGCAACCAATAAAGGGCAGTATGATTAATCCTGATTCTCTTTGTACTTGATACAAACTAAAAGCAAACATGAACATCTCCTACAGATCAAGTAGTACACATTTCAGTTTTGGCTTGTTAGGTTTTTAGCTGCAGCAAGTTTTATGTGAATTAGATCCCAATTATATCACAGAAATAGTCAAACATGATTTTACTCTGTCTTACCTTTGATGCTACAAGCTGAAGCTCAGGCACAACTGCTGTGTGGACTAAGTTCCCATTCACCACTAATCGGATCTCAATGGAATCAGTAGTGAAAGCAAGGATATAAGGGAAAGCACAGACTGCAATGAAACAAAAGTTATTTCGCAAGGAAAAATGGTTAATGTCAAAGTTTCTTGCATGCTGCATGAAAACTGTTCTTGACCTCTTCTGGCACCTTCCTTTCCTATGAAAAATTTGTCTAACCAGATGGACATGGAGCTACATCAAGCCTGAAGAAAACTTCACTCTCCATGCCTGGCAGAATGTAGAGTGAATGGAAAATGAAAAACAGAAGAAAGAGTTCAGCAAAGGAAGAACTTGGCACCAAGACTACACTTTCTAAAATTACCGTATGTAGAAACCGAGCTCAAGTGCCATCATGAATGTAACAAAGTAATGAAGTGTTCTTAGAACATGGTAATTCCACTAAGAACCAAGTGCAAACTAAAATGGTAATGAAAAAAACCATCTAGTAAAAAGAGATATTTTCTTACCAACAGCATAAGGGACTTGATTCCAGCTGAAGTGGAAGTCATAAGCTGATGGCTGGATCAGTGGAGAACCTCCACTGAAAGGATGTACCTTTCTGTATTGGCAAACATCTGTAACAAAATAGAAAAAAGCAGCATCAATAACCTTACACTGTAAGTGACAAACACCAATTTTATAGGGAGATTTTGCAGAAGTGTGGTTATTACAAACATAACCAAGCATGTAATTCTAAATTGTTAATAAATAGAACTAGATAAAGGGGCACCTTCCAGTACCAACAGAATTTTTTTTAACACATGCACTAGTGCTAATCAAACATCTATTGAAGTACAGGACTTGAGAAGTCATATCAGCAAACAGTAAAAAAGCTTAGAGACAAGAAGCAATCGCAATCGTATTTTTTTCCTGACAAGCTTACATGTGTGTACCAGGGGCTCCAGGTAAACAACTCTGATCCTGTCAAACATGTGCTGCTTACAGCTCTTTTATACTTCTTAGGTAGAATGTTTTTTCCCCCCTGTAAGTGATGTCCTTACACTGAATCAAAGTTTACATCCATAAATGTATTACACGTTTTTTAATAATACAACCTTTGGACACTGCCAAATCCTGTGTTTTCATATTTGTTCTATGATGATTCTTTCAGAATCCTAAAATTCTCTAAAGAACAAATGTGGGTTTCCCTGAGACACCGTCCTAGAAACAGGAATTCAAGTTGCTGTAAGTGTGTGCAGCACCTTTATTATAACTTTCAGAGCAGTTAAGTTTGTTAGCTTTGGGTCTATCCCAAAAAGAAATATAAGGAATTTACTATGCTCTGCCAGAAAGCTTTTTAATTCTGAAGCAGTGCAAAGAGAACCAGAACCAGGTAGGATGTGGCAAGCAACCAGAACCAGTAAGGCCTCACAGAGTTTAGAGACACTTAAAACTCATTTCATGGTAACAATCTGATAGCCAGTGCCAGAACACAGGCATATTTACCCTGTCTCCACTGATGTTCACTTTGGAGAGGCAAATAGGACATGTCTTCTGCTACAGAGAAAGCCATGCCTTGTCCTTCAGCATTGGCTCACATAGGCTGTTTCATGCCAAGTGCTTCTACTTTCATGAGGATGAGAACTACCTGTGTACTGCAGAGAAGAGCATATGTGCACTTTATATATTGTTTGGTAACAAAGAGGAAAGCATGCCAGACAAATCTAGTGGCCTTCTGTGACGGGGCTATAGCATTGGTGGATCAGGCAGAGCAACTGACATAGTCTACCTGGACTTATGCAAAGCATTTGACACTGTCCTGCACAACATCGTCTCCAAATTGGAGACAGATGGATTTGGTGGATGGACCACTTGGTGGATAAAGAACGGGCTGGATGGCCACACACAAAGAGTTGTGGTCAATGGCTCATTGTCCATGTGGCGACCAGCGACGAGTGGCATCCCTCAGAGATCAGCACTGGGGTTGATACTGTTCAACAGTTTTATCAGTGACAGGGACAGTGGGATTGAGGCACTCAGTAAGTTCACTGATGACACCAATCTGTGTGGTCCTGTCAACACACTGAAGGCAAGAGATGGATCCAGAGGGAATCTGACAGGCTTGAGAGGTGGGACTGTGCAAACCTCATGAAGTTCAACAAAAAGCACAAGGTCCTACACCAGACACACCTACAGGGTGGGCAGAGAAGGGATTTAGAGCAGCCCTGGGAGAAGGACTTGGGGATGAGGGTTGATGAAAAACTCAACATGAGCCAGCAGTGAGTGCTCCCAGCCCAGAAACCAATGGAATCCGGGGCTGCATGCAAAGGAGCGTGGGCAGTGGGTCAAGAAAGGGGATTCTCCCCCTCTACTGTGCTCTTGTGAGACCCCACCTGGAGTCCTGTGGATAATTCTGGTGTCCCCAACATAAGAAGGACATGGAACTATTGGGGCAAGTCCAGAGGAGGCCACAAAGTTGGTAAGAGGACTGGAGCACATCCCCTGTGGGGACAGGCTGAGAGAGTTGTGGCAGTTCAGTCTGGAGACGAGAAGGTTGTGTGGAGACCTCATAGCAACCTTGCAGTATCTGAAAGGGCCTCTTGGGAATTGGAGAGGGACTCCATCAGGAAGTGTAGTGACAGGACAAGGAGTAAAGGGTACAAAGTGAAAGTTGGGAAATTTATATTAGGTATTAGGAAGAAATGTTTCATTGTGAGAATGGTTAGACTCTAGAACATGTTGTCCAGGGAGGTTGTGGATGCCCCAACCCTGGCAGTGTTCAAAGCCAGGTTGGATAAGGCCTTGAGCAACCTTTTCTAGTAGGAGGTGTCCGTGCACATGGCAGTGGCGGGTTTGGGACTAGATGATCTTTAAGGTCCATTCCAACTGCTTAACATTCTATGATTCTATATCCAAGACCATTTTATAAAAGGAGATTGAGAGAATTACAATTAAATAATGCAACAGTGCCAAGAAGTAGGCAGAAGAAAAAACACAAAGACAGAATGGGACATCACAAAAGAAAAAAGGAATGAAATTCTAAATTGTACATGTCTTGAAAACACCTAGTAACTGTGTAACTACCTAAAGAATGAGCTAGATCTGAAAAAACGGGACTTTTCTAACATGGCAACATCTATAGATATAGAGATGTACATCTATAAAACAGCTAGTATGTCTAAAAGAATACTTGAATTTCTAGTCTCTCCAATATGCATCTAAGTTCAAAAGAATATATTTGACAAACTTTCCATGAAATACTAAAATTTATTTTAAAATACAGACCTAGACTCCAATGAAAAAACAATTATATGCGCAGATTTGTCCTTCCCTTAACACTTACAGTTATAACACAACAGTAGACCAGCTTCACCATCTTCATATACATCAATAGCTGCAACAAAATTAACCTGCAATGATAACAGAAAAGGTTAATCACAGAGGATACCATGATTATTCCAACAGGGTTTTGACTAAAAAGCAATACAATCAGTTGAAGGATAAAAGAAAAAGAAGGAGGAAAGAAATAAATAAATAGATAAACATGGTCTAAATGCAGACTCTTTTTTTAATAATTTTAATGTCCAGGATAGAAAGATTCAGTTATTAGTTGGCTGGGCAGCAGTTTCTTAAATAGAAATATAAGCTATGTGTAAAAATCTTAGCCATAGTACATGCAAACAGGCAAATCTGAATGAGATACTGGTGGCCAACAACTGAAGTTATTTTGATGCAATTTCATGAACAACAAAACTTTGATACCACAAAGATAAAGCAAAAAGCAAACTGTTGACTAAGAAAGGAGAAAAATGAATTTACAATGGTAACAATATTCCAGAGCCTGAAACAGTCTCTTTCCTGTGGCTGGGTGGGTACCTGGCATCCAGCCAAGGTCAACCCACCACACATATCATATCTTATAACTATCTCTCTTGGGAGTTGTCTGCAAGAAATTATGTTCAGTGGGGCTGTGCAAAAACAGTCTCAATGATGCAAACTTACCTTGTTTGTTTCAACGTGATGCAATCTGTAGGACTCCCCTGTGCTCTCATTGACTAAATCAAACTGGTGCCGATACGCTACACAGATCATATTGTCGCTGTCTCCAGTAGGTCCATCCACCAGCGTCATAACCACTGGCGGGTCAGAAAGGCATATTTCCTAGAACGTAAATAATAGAATTACTCTCTTTTTCAAGCTCCTACTGTGGGTGCTGCAGGTGTTCCATGATTTTAAAGGGATGTGCTCTGAGCACTGCAACATGACAAAGAACAAGCTGAAACTTAATTTCTAAAAAATCTGAAAGAATTCTTTGGCATATATATGATCGAACTCCATCATATGGCATCTCACTTTTATTTGTTTGGAGGTTCGGGTGATGATAATGCACATTCTTTGCCTTTCCCACATTCCCCTCACTAGCTGAGTGCTGCCCAGTCTGTTAAGGTAAGTAGTAATTAGATTACACATACCCGGATGTACTGGAACTCCTCTACTGGAGATTCAGGTGATGAGAGCACAGAGCTGCTGGTTAAACTGTCATGTGGATTATATTTCCTTGTGACAAGAAGTAGTTTGTTTCGAATAGCCACAACAATCCTCAGTTCACTTCCATGGTGAGTATTTATGGCATACAAATGGCAGCCTGAGGAAATAATGTTCTAGACTGTAAGTGGTTGGGGTAGGGTCTGATATTTTTGTTCTGTATTTGTATGATGATTAGTACAACAGGGCTCTGATGCATGTCTTAGCAACACAGAATTAAACACCCCTCAACAGGATAACATTAACTTCTAGAGAAAGACAAAAGCCTATGACTCCTTTGAAATCTATTTTACCCTTATTCCTAAACACATGGATTTTCACTATTCTGCAGGTTCCAGCTTTCCAAATCAGCTTGCTTCTGAAGACCAGGAAATGTTCATGTCTAGTAAAACAATCAGCAACACCCAGACTAATATAAGAACTACTATTTAATGGAGATTTGCCACATCATACCACAGTGGAAATAAAATCACCTTTTGTTCTCTCTAGTTTATTTTCTCTGCAATCGTATTTGCTTCTTATAATTTGCTTTGTCTCTATATCTTTTTGTACAGCACTGAGTCTGAAGACAAGGAGACGAGAGTCTTTCCCTGATGTAGGAAGAGAACCAGCAAACAACAAGTTAAAAAAAGAAAGTGGCAGTTGGAAATTAATACTTTCAAAGAGAAGCAGCATCTAACAAACAGAGCAAATACAAACAAAGCATAATGCTTTAAGTTATTTTATACCAGAAGCTTCAAGAAAATACATTCCATAGCTCTAGGATGTGGTGACATTTAACAGCATAAATACCAACAAAACACATTTTGTAAAATAGTGATGGCATAAGTAATTACCCCCATGTTTTTGTGCAACTGAATGGATGTATAATTCAGTCACAGATATTTGCAAAAAATGTTGAGTTCTAATGGTGGCCATAAACAGACAATATGACCAGTTTCAGGCTTGCCTTGAAGCATGAATAAGCATTTAGGTGTTTCCACCTCCAACCCCTCTCCAGCCTTTCACAAAGTAACAGCAGTTTCTGTATGTGCTCCTTCATTCTAAATAAGGCATCTAATATAACTATGCTGATGGATACAATTGCTTCATGAGACACACATACCCAGCCACAGCCAGATTCATACAGGAATCAAACAACAGGGACCTCTCCTACCTTTGTCTGTTCGGGCAATCAAAAGATCCAGAGCTTCCAACACATGCATCTGCTTTATTTGGAGAGTTTTATCAAATACTTGCACTGACGGTTGACCATCTAAAAAAGAAAGACATGTATATATTAAAAATCCTGCTAAAATTGGCTAGTCACTGTTTCTGACCCCTTTCTTTCTTGTAATAAAAGCCTTGATTTTTTTCTTACAAAAATGAAGAGAGAACAAAAAAAAAAAAACAAAAAAACCAAACCTGCACAAAGCTGCTACATATACCACAGCATCATAGCCAATACTTCCTCACAGTAGAGTTTTATGATTGTCATGGATCAGATTATGCAACTGAAACCTAAAGGGAACTTTCCTTTGGAAAGTTCAAGAATTATGACCAAGAACTAACTTCATTCCCTCAGTCCTGCTGGCCTTATGTGGCACACAGAAGATAAGGGGTCAAAGAGCGGTATCAATGCTAATGGAAGAAGCAGGCTTCCACTGTCACATAAGCCCTTGGCTTCATGCTCACTACCATCAAGGGCTAAGAAATCAGACAAGCCATTTAAACAGTCCTTGAGCCTGGGTGCGACCTCCTAAGTCTTTTCAGATGGTCAAGAAAACAACATCTGAAATAAGAAAACATTCAGAAATCTGCATTAACATTCACTCCCCAATATGGCTTGATTCCAGTGCAGAGAGAATTTTTGCAGCTAGGTTACATAAATGCAATAAATTCACTTGGACTAGTAACTATCCCTACACGTAAAGGCCTACCAACAACTGAACAGACCTTATGAACATACATTTTCAAGAAAATGGTCAGATACATAAAAATTGACACAAAAACACTGTATCATTTACTAACCATCTATTAACAAGATGCCAGCATCTGTAGAAACCAGCAAGGACTGGCCCCAAGAATCTGCACAGACAACCTCATGAGGAAAATTACTGCAGAAAGATTGAGATTCCCAAGGCTATGAAGCAACATAAGGGATACAAATTAAGTACACTAAGAAATACAGATCATACAGACACAGAATGTGATGGACAGTGGCAAATAATAACATGTAAATGCTTTTGGCAGGATACATTTCCAAACAGTATATTTTTTGAAATATCAAAATTGTGTTAATTTTCTTGCAGAGGAAATTCTGTATTAATTCTGGCTTGGAGACTAGTAAATGTAAGACACATTCCTGAAACACTGGAATTAAAACACATGCACCTGATACTCAGTGCAACCCTGGAAACACTCCATATGCATTTTACTTCAAAAAACCCAGATTGATAGACTTAAAACATATGTACCACCATGCATACACAATTTGCTTACATTTTATGGTTCAATTCGTGATGTTTAGTCACTAGTACGTGGTATAGTTTAAACTGCCTTTCTACAGAATCGTTCTTTCATCCTGTGTTCTTCTCTGTACTTACCTCGCAGAGTCTGCCCCTCCTCTACCAGTTTATATACTGGCTAGAATCTGAAATTTTAGATGCCGTTCTGAAGCTTCTGTATATAAAATGCACGCAGAAGAGTGCAGTTTGGATATTTCACTCCCTAATGATCTCAAACAAAATCCAGTACTACATAGAATGAAAACACAACTAAATTTTTTTCTTAACTTGTTGAAGTTAAAATAAAAGATGATTGATTGCATCTGAAAAAATGGCACCTTCATCAAATTTTCTCAGATATAAAAATGTCCACACTTGCTTTAACTTGAAAAGTGCTTCTGCCTCCAGGCTCATCCTTTATTAATCTGATAGTGACTGCAGAATCACTTTGGTACTGTACATTTCACCTTTTCTGCTGCAGCACGTAATCACAGAAGTAAATAAACAGATGCCATACTAGATAATG
Source organism: Cephalopterus ornatus (assembly GCA_013396775.1). Taxonomy (NCBI): domain Eukaryota; kingdom Metazoa; phylum Chordata; class Aves; order Passeriformes; family Cotingidae; genus Cephalopterus; species Cephalopterus ornatus. The sequence goes on along the minus strand of VZRE01015037.1, from coordinate 30,709 downwards.
TTTAATTTTTCATAAGTTTTCTCAGACAGTTTCACTCACCTCCTTTTTACAAAAGCTTGTAGTTGTCAAGTTAGCTGTGGTATCCCCTTTCACAGTGGTTTTCAATTTCAATGCCTAATACAAACAGATGTTTTATTTAAACTGAGTTTTTGTCAGCAATACCTAAGCTAATGACTATATAAAAAGGACAATTTAGGACGAGAAGGTAATTCCAGTTTGGAATTCCTATACCACTTTAATTACTTAGAAAAGAAGTAGTATTTTGTACCCTGAACAAAGTCTGCATGAATCATGAGATGATTACTGTGTATCTTCTCAGCCAAAACATATACTAGCTGTTTTTTGTTTAGGTTTTTTTTGCTTGTTTGCTTTCTAAATGGAAACTCAAAATCAGAAAAGAAGAGTCAAACATAATAACAGAGAAAAACTTCCACCTCAAACAATACAAGCTAAACATCTACACAATTTACTTGATAATCTAGCTAGATATTCTTTATCAATTACACAAACTGGCCTTGTACTTGCAAAACTTCCAAACAAAAACTAAGTCAAACTATCTATTTATCTATGTATTGCAAGGTACAAGACACACAGTCACAGGATCACAAATGCTTCAATTAGAAGAGACCTAATTTTGAAAGGGACAAGATCTCCAGAGAAATATCGTACATAGTTTCAGTGAGTTGCACCATAAATCTCTTTAAGGTATCCTATATACCTTCACTGCTAACTCTTACAGCCGTATTCCTACACAACAGTGACACATGGAATTGTCACAGCATTCCTTAATGCAAAGCTCAGAACTAACATAAAACCAATTTTATTGCCCCAAAATTTGCCTACAATCACGCACAGTCTCTGTGAAGTGGCAGTAATCAGCTGCATGTACCATTTGCACATTTGCATTAAGCATGGCTGTCAGCTTACAGAGATACACGAAAGACTTCCCTATGAATTTTAATTCCATCTCACCACTCAGAAGAGATCATTTTGACAATAAATAAATGATTTAAACATACTGCTGAATCAGTCATCAGTGAGTTTTGTTTACTGTCTAAAAACTCAACTAACTACAACTAAAGGAGAAATACATTCATAGTTTGGCAAGAATGATTAACTGCTACTTGGAAGGTATCTTGAAATGTGTTCAAGTCTATAGTTCGTAACTTAGAAGAAAAATATTTCAGACAAGGGAAAGATTTTATTGTGAAAAGAAGCTCCAAGAGAAACACAAACAGGTATCTATGAATTTTTAGCCCATATATTAGATTTTCCTTCAATGAAGATCATGCCAAGGATGGAAGTCTTGCTTAAGAAATTAGTCCCAACTAGATTCGTTACATGAGTATCTTATCAGTGTTTAACTTGTGGGAGATGGAAGGGGCTCAAGCTTATAGGTTTCTATACTTTTAATAACCTTGTTTTTCTTTAACCCATGTAAAGTAAACTTGGGGAATAAAACATTGGTTACTTCTGTCTCAATATTACAATCACATTCAACTTGTTTTTTTAACCTGCCTAAAGTGACTAGATATTTCAAGGTGATGGGGGAGGGTGGGCAAAGTGCAAAGGAGAAGACTTTGCATTTCTTGTCAATGCAAGCTTTAATAGCCCAGAGATTTTTTTGAACCAGCTCTCAACCACCTGGCACCATTCTCTTACTTTAACCAGACCTAGAACTTCTCAGAATCACCAATTCTGTAGATTACTATGATAAAAAAAAAATGGAAGGGAAGATAGGAGACTCGGGTTTTGTTGATAAGTGTGAATTTTTGTTTTGTTTCATTTTTTTTTGTTTTGGTTTCCTGGTCTGTTAACTCCTGCTGAGTTAAATCAGCTCAGAAAGAGATGTTCTTAAGATAAGCTGCAGAACCACGACACAGTCCATAACCAAGAAGAAACAACTGAGAAAGGACAGGGGAAGCAGAGACACTGTTGACTTTTTTGCTACAATGAACTGTCAGATCAAAGCAGACTATCTTCATAATCATCAGGAAGTTTTACTCCTCAGTAAATCAAGATATTAATAAGCCCATAGAAGATTGGAGTTAGCATCTGGTATGTTCAAAGATGTGCAGCAACCTCTGATTTAGCAGAAAGATTGTTGAAACTGCTTCCTGATTAAAGTAGGCTAAGTATTTTCTAAGAAATTCAATCTTAATAAAACATATGGAAGAAATCCATGGAAGTTTATGTTTTTCCAAAGCACAGAAAGCAGAGACAGAGCACTCTTCTGCTTGGAGGCAGAATGCATCTGCTGCATAAAGCAGGGAAAGACCTTCTAGGTTTGATTCTAAGGTCTGATTTTTCCAACCAAGCTTAGGCACTATATAAGTATTTGTACTTGTGTACCTTAGGTGTTACAGATAAATATTTCTATTCATATTTTAATGTAGCTTAAAATAATGCAATACTACAAAACTATTTCTGACCACAGAAAACTCCACGAAGTCCTGACATAACTGCAGGCTAATCAAAATCTAACAAAAGGGGTGACACAGTTTTTGCAACCCTACCTGCATACCTTCTAAACTGACCCTACCTGACCAAGCCGAACAAACTCTGCTTGTCGAGCTTCCTCTTTCTTCCGTGTTGATTTTGGGGACTCTGGTAACACATCACTGAAGGACCTTCTATTGAGCATGTTCTAAAACAGAAAATGTTTCTTTTTTAAACCGAAAAGTTTTCAAAATCTTTTCATCTGAAGTAACTTAATGTGACATCATTTAAATTTTCTGGTTTTGTATACTTTCCTGTAATGATGAATCTAATTGTATAGCTTCTCAGAGAGGAGAAATTTCAACTCTTCCAATCCTTGAGTGCTTTACCTTCCAACTTGTCATGGTTTACCACTGTCATGTGGTAAATCATACCACTTGAATATATGACATAAATACATGGAAAAAAAAAGTTTAGGCAAATCTATTTAGATAAGAGAAATAGACAGTGGGGAAAAAATAGCACCTTGTTAGTTTTAGAAGTATTGAACTTCTTTTTAGTTAATTAGGAATTACCTTATTAAGAAATCTTCATCCTCTAAAATAGTTATCTCAACAGTAAAAATTATCCAAACTGACACATAACAGAATGAATAAATGCAGTTTTTATGGTGACAAGACTAATACATATAGTATTTTCAATGCCTAAATTTCCTATTCCCTTGCTGTGGGTAAGCTTACACGAAGTATGACATTGTTATGCTTCTCCTCACACCTGGTAAAGAGTCCTATCCAGAAAGGACTGTCTGCCAACTTTTATGTAACTGTAAAATAAGTGATATGACAGTTCATATTTAGCCTAGGCACATGCAATTCAGTGCTCATTAGGATGACATGACAGTCTTCTAAAAAGCATCAAAACAGTCAATCTACTAGTGAGGAGAGCACATGTGAGGGGATGCAGAAACTTCTGACTTACATTTACCCTGTGTAGATCAGGCATCATGTCTTGGTATAAGGAGCGGATCAGCATGTCTAGAGTGCGTTGACGTTTCTGAGAAAATGTTGGTGTTTCCAAGGTGGCTTTTTCCCCATTTATTACTAAAAAATTATGGAAAAAAGGATATATTACCTAAATGAACTTTGACAACTTACACTGACTCTAGTACCGAAACACCTGTTTTGCCCTTGTTAATTTAGAGTTGCCTACTTTTTGCATTTTTTTNTTTTGTTTTTTTTTTTTTTTTTTTTTTTAGTGAATAACAATCCCTTAAGCTTAAAAGAGAAAAATTAGTAATAGGAGAATTCCACAAGGCATCCCAATAAACACCTAACTAATAAAAAAAAAATCACAAACTGCTAATCAATTTAAGTATTAAACAATTTAAATACATGAAATGAGTTATCAGTCAAGTTCCTGTCAGGTAAGCACCTAATTCTAATCATCATGAGCAGTTCTCAGAGATTTCCTTCTTGCTGATTTAGAAGGGTAAATAAGGATCAATAAAAACTGGAACTGAACCATCACAGAATTAAAAAGTGCTGCATAGGTGCATTTCAACACCTTAAAGAATATATTCAGAAAAGCTTCTATTCTCAGGTTTTCAGAGATACTAACACTTTCTATTACTAAATTATGGACAGCATTATAAATTCTTTCAGATCTCCAAATCCTTTAAGAAAATGCAAAGCTAAATATGGCTGCACATTCTGCAAATGTAAAAGGCAGCTGGTACCTAGTGGCCCGAGAAGCAGAGAAAATCAGGTTTTTTTGTTAATCTCACTGGAACAGTTTGATGGAACTGACATCCCACCTATGTTACTGATTTGAAAAAAGAAATTGTATACAGATCAGCAACATACACAATAAAATATGTTTGCATTTTAAGCATTATGAGTTTCAATTTGTTAAAGCACTTACTAAAAAAACGTTACTAACAAAGTAAAAACGGACTTACATTTCACCAACACAAAATCCCTGAATTCCTGGTGATTTGTAAACACAGGTGGGGAAGGAAGGGGAGGCCCAAAGAGAGGAACACTTTCTTCTGAAAATATTTTCAGCCTATTGGAAGTACAAATCTTTATGTATATTGAGTCACATTCAAACCCTACCCTTTTTATAGACACTATTCAAAACAGAAGAAATGGAACCTGTCATCTGGGTATGTCTTATGTAAGAACTTTGAAGGATCTAACTAAAAAGATTCACTTGGAATTACTCAGTAGAGCAAAATTATGCTTCCTTTACACCAACTAGTACTGGGACATGAAGAATTAGAACAGAACTTTGCAGTTCTACTCACAGAACAATACTTTTAGTGGCACAAGTAAAATCTAGTCATTTTCCAAAACAGGTTCTTTGCCTACAAGACATGCTCTCCTTACAGATTTCCACCTTACCTATGCATTCACCACAGCATAAAATGTTCAATTCTTTCTAAATAACAATGGCTTATGACATCTGAATCTGTATCTTGGGAACAGCAAATTCATTTTCACTGAGGAAGAAAGAGTCAGAATGACTTCTGTGACAGATGGACCTGCTGAGTTCTTGTGATCCATAAGGAATCCCGCAGAGCAAGAATGAATGACAGCTACAAAACTCATGTACACAATATGTTCAGCAGGCATAACTTCTATAAGATAAGTGATCATTCTTTGCTATTTCAATTGACAGTCTGCACATACAAAGGTCTTCCAAGTGGCATGTGCAGATGACACAAGCCATAGCAAGTTAATTGGTAAAATTATAAATTCAATCCATCTCTACTGTTACACAAACCAGTCAGAATTTGCTTCCTCAAAAAACTACCAGTGATTGACTGGTATTGAGTCTAATGGATTGTAATGGTTTCATACAGTCTTTTTTCATGAAAGCTTAGAAACTGTGCATACAATCTGAAACGCAATGAATATTGGTCATTCTAATGTTGGTTTCACATATTTGAGACACAATTTCATAGATGCCCTATGTCTATTTTATTAGATTCAGGTAAAAAAAAAAATCATTTATCACTACAAAAGGTGTGAAATGTTCCTTGAGTAGAGTAGAATGAATTAAGACAGGGAAAGCCACAGCAAAACCAACCAAAGAAATACACTTCTTGGCCGAAATAAAATATTTTGCATTCTAAGCAGAAATTCTGTGTCAGATCTCACAGTGGCATTGCATTTGAAACAAGGAAGATTTGTCTCAAAACTCTCTCCTTTGACTGACATTCTGGCCACTTGGAAGACCGTCTTCACACAAAAAAAAAGTAACAGAAGAAAAAGAGTTCTATTCAGGCCTAAGATGAAAGGACAGAAGGAAATGTGATTAGGCCAAGCTGAAATATATGTATCACGCCTGTCATATAGGGGAAAAATACTGCGTGATATGTACTGCAGTAAGATGTGTCAAGACTGGCAGAATGAAGCAACTAAAAACAGATGCATTGATCTAGTAAAAGAAGCCAGCTATTTACAGCGAGAGAGGCAAATTTATCTTCATTACTTCTACTCATTTTCTCTCCAAATAAACAGAAAGGTAAAAAGCATTTTACCATGGCTAGCCCATCTACAGACTATTAGCTTACAATCAGGACAACATTCACTTCTTAAAGGGTAATGAAGGATATATGCCCAAGTTTCTGTCCCAAAACAAGAAGAAAAAGGAAAGAAGTATCTGCACGGTCACTACACACTGGAATCATGAACATGTTTTGTGCCTCTCATAAATCTGGGAATGCCGAAAAGCAGAAGCTATGAGGACAATCAATTTAAAAAAAAATTGCAAGAAAGTGCTGACAAGATCTTTGAACAAAATAAAACTATTCCTTTTCTTAACTGTGCTATAGATATTTCCAAAACAAACCTTAGCTATTAATGGGAGAGGAGGAAAAAAACACATATGCAATCTGAAGTGTCATGCTATTGGATACTTCTGGGGAGCTACATTTAATAGAATGCTGAAGAAACACAGTAATATGCAAAATTCCAGTAGGTTTAAAGTACGTGACGTATAACTACACAAATACTCTGTTAAGATCCCTAAAAATGCATTACTTTGCTCAGCTATTGCTGAACTGAGATCTGTAAGGATCTGCAGTCCATGGCTATCACAACATCATACACATTTAATTAACTTCATACATCTAAATAACTATCATACATGTCATTCACTATGTCATTGATCTCACCAGGTCAGAATGTTTTCCAGGCATGTCTTTCATAATTGTGTTACCTTTCATCTAAAGAATGGTTTTGTTCTTCCCCCTTAGCTTATGCCTGTTTCAGAATTTAATTTTCCTGATTGTTAGAAACATGTAACTTATAGCCAGTTCAGACATCTGCATCGACGTCCATGTTTCTTAAGTTCACCTGGCCTCCCAGCATACAGATGGGTGGACCTTCTGTATGCCAGGAAGTCTCCCCATTGCCAAAATGTTATCCCATTTTCTCTAAACCATTTTAAATAAATTCAGCATGAAGTTATTTGTTACAATCAGCACCTACCTGTAACTATCATTCTGCTTATTGTATCTCACTAAAGCAAAAATATCTGCCATGCAGTTAAGGAAGTTAATTCACTTCTAATAAAGATCACATGTATTGTAATACACTTTGTCTTCTCCTGCAGTTACATTGATTTAATAAAGGTAAAACACATTAATCAATGTAAATATATAAAACATTCTAAACTATACAAATTTTGCTATTTATAAAGGAGGTCCCATACAGAATTTTATGGTTTGATCAAGTTTTAAAAATCAAGCTAGTACCACAAATACAGCATAAACCATGCTGTGGCTTATGTGTGTTTGATAGATTTGTGATTAAAAATCCTTTTAGTTGATAAAAAAGTACTGATTCCAAACTTCATTTATACCAAAACTTCCACTGAAAAAAAGATTCCAATGACATAATTTAGCTAACAGAATTATAAGAAAATGAGAGAATGATTTGAAGTGCAAGTACACAAAAATGTATTACCGGTCTTGAATCATAAGTTCAGGCAAATCTGGGAAAAACATAATCAGATAAATCCTTATGGTTGCCTTGCAAGTTTTTTTAATGGAATCAGTTAGAGGCATATTGCTTGGATAGATTTACTTAGCACCATCTCCTAAATTTTCAGTCCTCATAAAGTGTCAAAGAAAGCATAAATCTGAATAACTGCATTGGCTGTGTGGGTTTGTTCCAGTTAGAATGAAGAGACCTTAGCCAATAACTCTGATCAGCACTATCAGAGACTGATAAAAAAAGATTTATGACGTGATTCCATTACTTCAGTGAAAGCATCCAATGCTATTTAAGATGCTTGAGAGTACACTGGCTAGTCACCAGCTACTATTCCAAAAGGGGCACAGATTTCCCATAGGCCCTGAGTTGTATCTGCCAGATCTGTACAGGCACTTCAAGTATGCAGGGACATCTAAATTGGTGCTGATGCCTTTATTCTGCAACTCAGTCCTACCCTACAGACAACACATAGCAAACCTCCATACAGCAGCTGTCACTACTGTATAGGACAGCACAGTGGAATATCTTTAGGCTATTTTTTCCTGTTGCAAAAGTAAGAAAAAAGGTGTGCTATAGTATGTAAGAAAGTGAGTACAAAGGGCTAGTACAAATTCAGTGAGCTTTAAGATTTATCATATCTGATATAGCTCAGAGGCAACCCCCAGTTTTCCTGCAGGCACCTTTATCTCTGACCTCCAAATGAAAATAACAGGATCATACTATGACTCCACCAACCAACTGTGGAGTACTTAAAATGAGGATTTAGGGCACATCTCATTATGACACCAAAGACAGCTGAAAGTCAAAATATTTGTCAAAATCGAACAGTAGGCTGTATCAATGACATTGTGACAAGTCCTCCAAACAGCAATAAGGGAATAATTATTCCTTTTATATTAAGGCTGAAGCTCTAATGAAGAGGTACATTGACGTGGTAAACAATTGTTCTTAATATTTAGTTTCCTCTGATATCTAAAGGTTTTTATTATTTTTTCATTGTGGAATCCTTTTTGTTCTAGATACTTCTTTCATTCAGAGCAGAAGAGGTTAATATCAAGAGCTTAAATCTAAAAACTAAGATTAGCTATGGATGAAACTAGCAAGAGGGTTCTAACAACAGTTACGTCTGCCTGAGAACTAGGTTTAGAAGCCTTAAGCTTTGTGGTAACTTTTTAATACTCAGCAACAGAGCATAGATGGAAAGAAGTTTTCTTCTTTTCATCCATTTTTATTCATTGCACTCCATCTAGTCTAATGCCATATTCTATAGATTACTAGTCTACAGATTACTAGTGTGACTCCATGATAATCCCAAGTGATTGGCCGCTGGTTTTGGAATCATATTGTCTTCACAATGTTTTCAACCGAAAGTCTTAAAAACACAGGCTGATAAAATCTGGAGAATATATGGTTAATGGTCTGAAAGATTTGAGAAACACTGGTCTAAAATACATAAATATGTAAAATAAACAGCATCTAAACATTAAAAGGCAATATTCAAATGCCAAAATTTAATGCCAAATTAATTCACATAACAAATATATTTATGAATTTATATTTTATGAAAAGGTATAAAATTTAATTTGTGAAATTATCCAAATAAATGCTTTCAATAATAAAAACATTATTTAAAAATCACATTCTTTCTTTTACCTTAACTTCTAGGGGATTCAACACAAACTTTGTTTTATGTTGCAGATTTGGAGACTCCTAATCAAGCGGCTGAAGGTAAAGAATGCAAAAATGCAACTGTCTTTTTAAAACAGTTTTCACTTCCATAAACAGCATGCAGGAATTAAAAGTAATATTGATCATTTAAAAAAAAAATTAGAAAACGTAAGGAAAAAGATACGTGTAAAATGAGAGCGAATCATGGATGGCTTGAATGCTGGAGAAGACTCTTCACCTTCCTGAAATACTATAGTGACAATGTCATTTCCAATATGTCGCTTCCTTTCTACCTGGAAAAAAAAAAAAAGGAAAAAAAAAAGGAAAAAGAAAGACAGACACAAGGACTTAAAATACATAAATAAGTATCTTAACAATTCTGTGAGAGAATGGTAAAACAATATTCTGAAATTGCAAACAGAAAAACTATGGTCAATATTACTAAGGCCATTACAAAATTATTACTTAACTATAAGCAAGTCTACCTAGCAATGCCACAGTGGACAAAAGAAGGCAGGTTCTAGAAGAGCAGATATTGTCAATTTTTAAGTTCGAAAAGCACTCACCTTTTTTATAATTTACATAATTAATATTCACAACTTGGGCACGGAGCCCTTAGCATTCCAAAAAAAAGCAAATCTACCACTTGAAATAAAAGGAAAAAAAACTTTGATTCTGAGTTATTCTTTAAAAATAAATATCCTGAATGGCCTCTGTTTTCTTCTGTTATCTTGTTATCAGGCCAAGAAAAAAGCATGGGAAAACCGACACAAATAAAAAAGGGACAACATAATGGTGTCATCTAACTATATTATTATAATACATAATAAATAGTAAACCAAGTAATTTGCAAGTAATTTTAGGCAAATCATTATGAGTGTACGATGTATAGTAAATGTATGTGCTTATAAAGTATTTTTTCATCATATAAAAGGTTTGAGCAATGGATGACAACACATTTGACCAAGTACCCAAGAGCCCACCTAGTGAACCTCTGAGAATGTGACAGCAGTGTTTTAAGTGCCTTAACATGCTCACAAGGGGAATTTCTTTCAAGCTGCACTAATTGCTTCTCAACCACGAGTTTTATATTACACATGTGAATACTCCTACAATTCACATACATTTCAAAATTTTCAATTTTCCTAAATTCTTTGAGGTAATAATTGAAGCAGTGCAGCTCTTCAAGTCACCTGGACAACATAGTACTCAATCACTCCTCAGTGAAGCAATTTTGACCTTCTTCACAAGTATCTTTTGCACCTTAACAGAGATGACAGAATGCATTATTTCTAACAAACATCACAAAATTTTCAGCATTTGGTATAATACTGAGAAAAAAATAGCAAAAGCCTTAAAGCCTACATTTACAAAATATTAACAGACAAGATATCCCTTATTTCTTATAAAGTTTTGGAGTTTGTGATTTAGTAAAAAATTGGGGGGGGAGGGGGAAAGAAATAAAGAGAACCATGTACCTGCTGCTTGTTCTCTCTAGAATATGGTAGCATGGTTGAAACATGGAACATAATTTCATGCCCTTGAAAAATTGTATAGATGGAACAGGTTCCTGTTGTATCATCTGCAAGGGAAGACAACATTCTCAGCAGGAATATGTCCTCTAAGTTTTCTAAAGAATAAAAGATATTTCAAGTCCTTCTACCAAATCTTCTTCAGTTATCCTTTTTTTCTGATTCATTTTAGAAAATGTCTACACTGCATGTTTTTTGGGAGTCTAAACCCAAGTTTGCAATTCATCTGCCTATTCACACTTAAAACCTACGACCTCCTTCATCCACCCTCTCAAAATCACACAGTCCTTCAAGCCATGAGGTTCCTACCATCATGAAGCAAGTAGCGTGTCAGGTTAGTCTTCATTCCAACTTAAAACAAAACTGTTCACCCTGAAAATACAGGTCATATAAATACTTTTCTTTAACTGCATTGCATATCAGTGACTTAAGCTGACCAGACTTTTTCCTGGTGAAGCAGAGCACTTAGCATACACATGAGGAAGTCCATTTTGGGATTGTATTATAACTACAATATGTACAATATGCACATGCAATAGTGCCCTCTTTATTGCTTCAGATGAGTTCTTACTTTTAGTGTCCAGTCCTCCTCTGTAGCCTGTCCAGCCTTTCAAAGTAATTGTATCACCCAAGAGATGCAAAAATCTTTGAAAGCTTTCACTTCCGGTTTCTAAATGTGGGAGAGAGAAATGTAAAAAAAAAAAAAAGACCACATTGTTACAGAAGATGTATAAAAAATAATCATGATACAGAAATGGGTACTGCTTCCAGGACACACAGGCCCAAGTTTCAGCTGAATTAGTTTCTCTTCACATCACCCAAACCTTCTACCTTTTCAGAAACAGCAACCCAGCCTTGCAGAATAGGCATCATCATGTAACATTAAAAAGTGACTTCTTTTGCTAACATCAAGACGACACTGTTCAAGTGAACAAGAAGTGATCATGCTGCAAAAACGTAAGGGTGAAAGAACTACGAACAACAGTGAGTAAGCAAGTTGCCTCCTTCAACTGCTTCTTTTTTCTACATGTTACATTGCGTAGTCTAGAAAAGAAATTTCACTATCTTCCAAGTTAAGAACCGGCTGGAGGGTCGGGCCCAGAGAGTGGTGGTGAACGGTGCTGCATCCAGCTGGCGGCCGGTCACTAGTGGTGTCCCCCAGGGATCAGTGTTGGGCCCAGTTCTGTTTAGTATCAATGATTTAGATCAGGGCATTGAGTGTACTATTAGTAAATTTGCAGATGACACCAAGCTGGGGGGGAGTGTTGATCAGTCGGAAGGCAGGAGGGCTCTGCAGAGGGACCTGGACAGACTGGAGAGTTGGGCTGATTCCAACGGGGTGAGGTTCAACAAGGCCAAGTGCCGGGTCCTGCACTCTGGCCACAACAACCACCTGCAGCGCTACAGGCTGGGGACAGAGTGGCTGGAGAGCAGCCAGGCAG
>VZRE01015037.1:0-18601 GCA_013396775.1 Cephalopterus ornatus | reverse complement strand
ACGAGCCAGCAGTGTGCCCAGGTGGCCAAGAAGACCAATGGCATCCTGGCCTGTATCAGGAACAGTGCGGCAGCAGGTCCAGGGAAGTGATTCTTCCCCTGTACTCGGCGCTGGTGAGGCCACACCTGGAGTACTGTGTCCAGTTCTGGGCCCCTCAGTTCAAGAAGGATATTGAGGTGCTGGAGCAGGTCCAGAGAAGAGCAACCAGGCTGGTGAAGGGACTTGAATCAAGTCCTATGAGGAGAGGCTGATGGAGCTGGGGTTGTTTAGCCTGGAGCAGAGAAGGCTCAGGGGAGACCTCATCACTCTCTACAACTACCTGAAAGGAGGTTTTAGCCAGGTGGAGGTTGGTCTCTTTTCCCAGGCAGCTATCAGTAAGACAAGAGGGCATGGTCTCAAGCTCTGCCAGGGGAGGTTTAGGTTGGATATTAGGAAGAAATTGCTTACAGAGAGGGTAATCAAGCATTGGAATGGGCTGCCCAAGGAGGTGATGGATTCTCCATCCCTGGAGGTATTTAAGAAGAGACTGGATGTGGCACTTAGTGCCATGGTCTAGTAACTCTGGTGGCAGTGGATCAAGGGTTGGACTTGATGATCTCAGAGGTCCTTTCCAACCCATCTGATTCTATGATTCTGTGATTCTAAGTTGTAATAGTATGATTCCTACAGCAACTTTTTATAGAAACAGAAGGTTCTACGCTACAATTTTTCACCCAACATGAACATGAAAACCAACAAAACTACTGTTTGTATAACAATCACCTCCCTTCTGTCTTCCACGTGTAGGCACTATTTTCCATTTTTTTATTCAGATGAGTAAAACGATTAAGAAAAGGGTGAAAAACTCACCATTACTGAACATTTCATCATCTGTTAGCTGACCATCCTTGGCATAAAGGACTCCAAATTTAAAATTCACAGATCCCTGAGAAATAAATCCAAATATTATATGATAAAAAGACAATCAAACAGAAGACCTAAAAAATGTTTTCTCTAAGGACTTTTAGATATATACCTTGGTACAAATCCTACACATGGGAATATATATTTCACACCAACTCCTAATACATAATAATTTACCCTCAAAGATTTATCGTATAGCATAAAATTAATAATCTGAGTTGGTGATATATTAAGCTGGTGCTTAAAATTATTTTTTATCTCATATGTTAAAAACACCACATTTTTAGCTGTAATAAGCAATTGATTACTAAGTTGCTGCAAGTACGGCAGTGCAAATATTTCAAATACAAAGCTGTATTCATTGAACAGGTCTGTGAGGTAGGAGAGGAAAGTTTATGTTTACCTCTTGCTCTTCAAGAACCAATAAATCCTGTAAAGAAAAACAGTATCTTTAGCACACTGGTATTAAAGATAACACAAATAAAACTAACAACCTTATATATTTAAGTTTTGATTTGAAGTGGCCAGTTCAACAGATAAAGACAGTTTAAGTATCACATAATCCTACTTATTATTATCCTGCTACTGAAAGAAACAACTTACAAGCATTTATACCCGAACACTTATATTTCCAGAAAATAATAAAGAAAAACAACTGAACAAAAAAAGTCCAACCTTTTGTATCTCAGGATGAAAAATTTCCCTTGGGCTCTTCTCAAATTTATCAAGACTCATAGCACTGAAATACAAACGAAATACTGCTTTACAGAAGGGCAAGTACACATTTCAGCAGTAAAACACCAACTGGTTGCTGTTACAACTGGTTACAAAATGAATTGTTCAAAGAGCCTCTCTTGGGTGGAATGTTTTGTGGAACTGCCATTTCTTCCACAAAATACTAGCCTCCAATAGCTTCCTAAGAGCCTTCAGGCTTCTAGCCTACTAGCCTCCAACAGCCTTCCTAACTTCTTTTGGATTTTTAAAACAGAAATTAGTAAGAACCTGTGTCGAGATCAGGTTTAAATGTATTTACTTGTAAGGACAGCGTTTTACTTCATCATCCTTCACTACAGATTTAAACATAATCATGGTAAGCATTTTAGAAGGACTCAATAATCGATTCTATTTTTTAAGCTTTTATTCTCTCTCTTCTAAAATAATTCAAGGCAAGCCAAATGAAAAATGAGAAGTTCAGCATCTAATTCACATACCAAAGATCCACAGACAGAACAGAAAAGATATTTAAATAAAAAGATCAACTGCCTCAATAAACAGAAATATCTAATTCATAGCATTTTCCCCTAACTTATGTTTCTACATTCACTATTACTTTTACTCCATTTTTCTCCCAAGCATTAAGTTGTAGAACTGTGCAGCACGTCACAGAGTGCCAAATGCAGTTTGTGTGGGGCAATGTGAACTAACACGGAGGTCAAATCTTTCCATAGATGCTTATGCTAGATCACAGTGCAGACACAATTTGCTTTAGTACCTTTTGAAAGGGACTAAAATGTTCCAATTAATCTAGAAAAAACAGGTTTAATAATGTAACCAAAAGCCTTTGAGACAGTCTGTACCTAGATTCACACCAGGTATGACCAGGTTGAACTGTCAAAGGAATATCAGTCAGACCTGAGGGATGGCTCAAGAATCATAAGAGCAAAAAAATAGTCAGGGAAGAGTTTTCAGTCCAAGCTGAAGTGGGCAGAAGGGGATGACATTTATGCAGCTGATTGCATGCAACACAGACCCTGGAAGAAATGAGGAACAAGGTCTGAAACAAGCCTACATATATCTCTGTAAAATATTGGAGCATTGCAGGATGGAACATGTGAGGGTGACTTCAGCAAAAGAGTTATGACCCAAGCTAACAGATGACGAAGTTTCTCCACTCTGGAATGCCTGACCGAAACCACGTATGTGGGTGGAGTGCAGGAGAGGCTGGGTTGGAAAGGGATGTTAGGAAGAGATACTTCGGAGACTGGTGGGCAGACATGGAAAATCGGGTACTTATGCAGGTAAAGAATGCAATACAGATTAGGAACACTATTCAAGCCAGCACTGTAGGAGTTAGAAGAGGGCGATTAGCTCATCTTGATGAAGAAGCTGAAAGACACTTGAAGGGTTTTCAACTCACCATCTTGACACTCCAAAATGGAGCCACAGCCCAGGAAATCAGATTTAAGAAGTGAGACTCAATGGCCTCCTAGTGTCTCTGGAAAATTCAGTGGTCTGGGACCTCTCATAAATCCTGTGCAGTAGTAGGAACATCCAGATCTGGTGGCAGTGGCTTTACACCACAACATATGCTCTGCTTCCAGAATTCCCCTCTCATCTAGGCTCTGGCAGTGTTAACCAGTGGCCTGGCTTCAATAAAGCAAGAGACATTTGTTCCTACTCTATACAGATTAAAGGTTTTGAAGACCTGCAGACTGCCCATTGATCTGCTACACATTATCTTTTTAGTAAAAAGCAGCACTTTTAATGGGTTTCTCAAGGAGTTAAAACCCTTACAGAAGATCCAATTAATGACATTGTCAGTGAGGGACTTGAGAAAAATACACCACGTGATGAGATTGTAAAAACTGCAGATTAAATTGAATGAATGGTTTCCAAACTGGTGCTCTGACATGTCAGCTGGCTATAATGTTCAAAGGAATAGAAATGGTGTTGGGTTTGCTCACTTTATATTCTCTTCTGCCACAAAAGATGTAGGGCAGAGTACAAGGATGATCATTTGGCTGACAGAAGAAATTTCCTCAGCTTCACTGTGCATAACACACCTGTAGTGAAACTTAGATGAAGACAATCCACTGAAGAAATAATTCTTGGCTTCTTGACTGCTTGCTTCCTCCTGCTATGGCCACATAATAACCACCGCTCTAGTCAAAATCTGCTGTTCCTTAGGTGTGTTTATCGTCTACCTAAATTTAAAAGGTATTTCTTCTCAATCACTGCAGTTCCATTTAGTGTCTGTTTTCCACTTAACTTGAAAATAGTCCCAGTGCTAAAGAAAAAGTGCTAAGAATTTTCCTCCATTTTAAGTTGTCACTTTACCTATTACAGAAAAGGCTTTAAAACCACTTTTTGCTGCCTTCAATGATTAAGATTTTCAAAACTGTTTTTACTCTTTCTATAAATCTATCATGAAAACCATGGAACACAAGCTCCGAATTACAGGAAAAGGCATACCGGCAAGTATCTTACATGATAACCTTAATACATACCTTAATATAGATTTCACTGATAATGTTTTTGTGGGACTATAAGGAAGACATATTTTCTGAGTACCCTATAAAGAAGAAAAGCCAGGATATGTTACAGGACATACTGACCTGTTAATGCAAATAGGAATATTAATAAAAACGATTAAGTAAAAAAACAAAGAAGAAAACTGAGCTAGTTTTATGTAGCTATATTTACTGATTGTTTGGAGAAAAAGTAATTATGTTGCAAAAAAAAAAAAAACATGCATGCCTACTAGAGAGTTTTAAATCAATTGCTTAAATAAAAGGCTCTTATGGAACCCTAAGTGGAAAAAAATTTAATTAAGTAATATTAATGAAAGCAGTATCACACCTGCTCTTGCCATTATATAAGGAAATAACTGCCTAAATTGATCACAGCACACAATCAAGAACCATTTAGGCAACATTTCTAAAAAAAAGCAGAGTTGCAGGTAAGAACAATTAGAAAATATCTGACCTCAGAGATTTCTGTCAGAAAGTCTAGTATAATGTTATCTACAAATTTAGTCTAATTTTATCTACTACAGAAGAATTATATGTTCTTATTGTATAAAATGAAATTATATAATAAATACTGGAATTCTGAAGAAAAAGTGTATGATAAACATACCCAAACCAAACCAAAGTCAGAGCAGCAGTTAAAGATTTGTTTCTTACTGTTTTTCTCCAAAGTATCGAATGATATTGAGGAATGCGTTGATTATTTTGGTCAGACAGTACAACAGACAGAAAGAAAGGGTTCTTCTCTGCATCTGTACCTATATAATTCTGATGAACTGTTGGAGAAAAATAAGACACAGTATCAACGATAAAGAAGACATGCGCATCCACTCTTGCACAGAGACACCTGTAAATCTATGCAGTTACATGTAAAATATATAATTGTCTACATAATTAACTATGTTTCTATATACAGATGTGTTAAAAAACCCCAAAAGATAGGTACCGATTTCAAAGTCAAGAAGGTTTTCGAAACATCCCTTTTAGGTAGCAGAGGTTTCACTGCTTACAGAAACGCAAATTAACCCCACACTTTTTTCCACATTGAAATAACAGCCATTCAAAGCTACACTACATTTTCATTGATTCAAACTTCTATCTGTTCATCAAAAAAAATAATTACCTTTCCCTAAAAAATATTTGAAATACCATCTTGTGTGATACTCTGGGTTTTCCAAATGCACATCTGTTCTGTGCCACGTACCCGGAGTGTAGTCTATATTCTGAAATAGAATTGAGAGACTGTTACATTAAACACCAAGTGAAAAATAAAGACAAAATATAAGCAAAAGCTGAGACTGGTAAATTCATCTGAAGTTTTAGCTGTACACTGCTTTTTAAAAAGCAAGAATCATTCTGTAGTCGGTGTGTAGCTGAAATTGAAACTTTTCCCTCTCCTGTTGTCTTTTTTCCCCATTTCTTTCTAAGTAATTACAGACTTATCCTAGTGTACCACTATCACAGGCAATGGCTTAGAATTTCAGTGAAAAGAAGAGATTCAATGTGGAATTTGAAGAAAAACATCCTAAAACTTAAAAATAAATAAATTAATGAATGGAATTCTGCATCCAGGTTTTACTTTCTCAGTTCTTCCCAAAATAATTCCCAAGGATTTCTTGCTTGACCAAAGCATGCTTTAGAAGTTCTTCAGTGTTGTTTCTGGATTGGGCAGTTAAGGTAAATTCCCAAGCATCCCTCGAGTCCTTTTCTGCTAAGAATTACCATACGCAAAGAAAAATCCACTCTAACTATTCATTCACTATGTGGCCATTCATCACTCACTCTGGGAACCTTTCTGTGATACAAGCTTATCAGCTTTTGAACTGCATGAAACTGAACTAAAAAGAGAGAGTACCAAACACGACCCCACAGAAAATCCATGCAGAATAGTTAGATTGCTTTAAACTCTGCATCCAGTGCTGATGCAAACAGATGATCAGTAATAGTTTGCCATTAATATTAGTTCAACACAAATTTACCAAGACCTTACATGTATTTCAAGAATACGAGGTCTTCTTTCTTTCAATATTAAGATGGTATTTACAGATGAAGAAGTTTTGCAAAAGAAGATAATACGTGAATATAAACAGAAACCTAAGTGTCACTGGAGTGGTTGCAGGGACACACTACAAGTTTAGCAGTGCAGGAGTCTGGAAGGAATGACTCTGAGGCTCGAATCAACTTCTTTATTTCTTATTTAAAGATAAGCACAGCCGCCAAAAGACAACTAACGGGACAAAAATGAAGCTATAACTTCATCAGGCCAACAAACTTAAAAGCACAAAGGTCACCTTAAACACAGTTGTGTCACCAGGACACCAATATAAAGTCACAAACTAGAGATTATGAAGTGTCATTCAGAGGGTTGATATTTTTCTCCTATCATGAACTGGTGAACAAAAATGTTACCAAAATGAAACAAAATGCCAGCTTTTCCCTTAGACTACATACTCTCAAATGAAAAGCTAAGCTAGTCTGTGAGAGGAAAAAAACCACCATCTTACTCGTCTTAGACTCTTACATTCTCATATTATTACTCAGCATTTTTCAGGTCCTCTTTACTTAGTAACTGACTGCAAATACATCTTTTGTTGCTGAAGAACTAGTGAAGTTGAATTATTTTTTCAGCTTTCTGTGAGTATTTTTAGCCACTTACCTCACCAGAGGAGCCGTTTTCCACACGGAACCGCCCAGCTCTTTGAATGGCTCCATCAGCATCACTAGATATAAGCTACAAGAGAGTTTAAGATAGAGGTTCTAGTTCCAAAAATAGCCATACCATCGGCAATCAAAGCTTACTACCATTTCTTCTTATTCCAGGCACCATCTAACTACCCAGAGATGAGACAGGCCCAGTTATTTCCAACATGACTACAGACTTTGAATGACCCGCTAAGAACTCTAAGTAGGGACAAATGGGTGAGAGATTCACTCTTTTGGTAGATCCAAGTATCAAGCAGAAATTCTCCTGTCTCAGATTTTGGCTGCACCAACACACAGTACTCCTAAAGAGGGACTTGTCTGCCTTCCAGAAATTGATCTTGAAGACTGCTTCTTTCAAAAAAACGGGTCTTATAGACATAATGATTCTTCTCCTCTCAGCCTTGCAAAGCCTGAAACTCTACTTGTTGGCAGTATTACTGCGACTAACAGTTTTTTACTGCATTTTATTTATTGATGTCTTCATTTATTGATATTTTCAGGAGACAGAGAGTAACAAGAACCTTCAAACACAATGTTCAGTGACAATGCTGAACAACACAAGGTACAGGAGATGTCCTGGTCTGTTTCCAGCACTAACATCAGAAAAGAGGGCTTGTTTCCAGCTGAAGACTTCAACAATTTCATAAATACTCTGGGAAGGCTGCTTGGTCTTTTTATAAGGGAATGCAGGGATTCACAGAACACTGACACTCTCTCTGTTGCTAAAGAAGCTCTTGAGAAGACAGTAAAGCAAAGGATAATAAAGTAATTCTCATGTGTCCTGCAACACCACTTAGGATCCCTACAAGAGAAGGGGAGGAGAATGCTGCCATGATATTGCATGTTACTCCTCCCTAAACTGTAAAAAGGGTGATTGCCACATATCATACCAAACTTATGAAATGGGATCTGAACAACAATAATGCAATTCATCGCTTCCCTCTAGCAATCTATGTTTTTCTAGGATAACACCTTCTTCCTTCACTTGGTAGGAGAGTTATCACAACATTTTGAAGTTTTCTTCGTGCTTTGAAGCAACGTGAGGCTATGTCAGAAATAAACTAACGTGGTAAAACCTCCAATGCATCCTGGTGCCTTATATAAACTGTAAGAGAGATTATACAGACAACTGGCATACAGTGGGAAAGATATATGAAAAAGTGGTTAGGGCAGAGACAAAATGATTTGGAAAGAATTGAGCAACTAAGATGCTACTGTGAAAAACTTTAAGCAAGAAAAGTTAAATATTGAACATTTAGAAATTTGAAAGGGCAGCAAGAACCTTAATATGTTTGTACGCCAAAAGATAAATGACACAATTTCATAAAATACCAGCAGAATTTTAAGAAAACAAACCAGAAGACAGGACCATTTGTGTGAGCTTACTGTGAATTTATAATTACAAATAACTTTTTCTTTTCCAGCAAAAGAGTCTAAGTGTTAGTAATGAAAGAGGCTCTTAGCAGAAAATGGTTCACTTGTATTTTTTGATTAAAACACCACATCTGTTATGTGGAATGTATGGAAAGAAAAGAAAGATACCTGGTGTTCTTGCAATGCAACTTACAGCAACTAAGCCACCAATTTACACCCAATTTACATACATATTAATAAATATACTTCCCAAGAACTTTAAATTACAACTATAGCTAGTAGAAAATTTGTGATTTCTTCCCACAGTAAGAGAACTGGAGTTAATTTTCTTCACTTCACTTCTACTTTCCTATAGTAATTTATATAATTTCATTATGACCTTGCTATTTTCACAGCAGAGAAGAAATTTATGTATGAGAAAAATGAAGTGCCAACTTAATCTTGGAATTTGAAGAAAATACAAGATATCTGACAGATTTTAGGGAACCATTTTCAATATATTTATTCTAACTACTTGTTTTAGTTTTAAACCTTCTCCCACTATTCTGAGGCCTGTACATATAACATTACATGCATTTGTATACATGTGAGCATGCAAACAGTTTATGACTTACATAATAGCAAGTACTTCATTACATACTACCCTAATATTTTGCAATCTTCAGCTTATAGGAGGAAAAAAGGCTCAATTTCATCTGGAGGTAAACACAATATTTATATAACATTTCTGACCTGTTATCATGAAATATTCATAAATAAAGCAGTAAAAATATTTCAATCACAGCCCTAAAATATCTACTCTGAAGACTCTTTTTATTACTCTACAACTTTCAAGTCCAGCTTAGAAAGCACATTTTCCAAACTAAATTCAATTTTTTTACCTAGAAAAAAGGATTTGAGGTCTGTGTAAGGTGATAAATCAAAGGACAAACTACATAAACTTACAAGTTCCACAGATCCATAATGCTTTCTGCTAAAGTCTCCACGTCTGCAACCCAGATCTTCAGAGACAGACCTGGAATAGAAACACTTCATCAGTGTACACAGATCAACTAGACTTACATTTCCTGCAATGCAATACCCTAACATTAAAAAAAAAAAAAATTCCTGCTGAACAAGGTTCAGAGTGTGTGAACTCATTGCTGCAGAGAACACTCCTTACAGCATACACAATCTCTAGCAGCCATTGCAGTCTAGCTTTCATATTACCTCCAAAGGAAAAGAAATGTCTGGGTCTTGACTGGAAGTAAAAGCTACGATTAAAGTAAATATTTAGGTATGATGCAGAGTTCCAAAGTGGGTGGTGGCTTATAACCACATTTGAAAATCTAAGGGAAGAAAAATCTACAGACAACCTCATGAAAGTTAGGCATCTTAGCCTCAATTTATGCATAACTATGCATAATGAGTTACATTATCACACTATTTGTGTAAGTGCATATACTCCGTAATAAATTCTTGCCTGCATACCTCTTTGGCTCTCCGTTCTTGGTTACCACCAAGATTGGTACTCAACTCTCTGACACATCACATCAGCTAATCTAAAAAACACACTGTGATTAACATCAACTGTTCATATTAATAGTTTTCATTGAATTACATCCTTTCTCAGTCCTGACCTGATTTAATACATCAGAAAAACTGTTGCTCCAGTTATGACAGTTTCAGAGTAGATTTCATCCTATTAAGGCGAACTGCCAGCACCGAAGAGGTTAGTTCCTCAGTGGCTCACATCACTCTGGCTTAATTTAAAATTTACTTATATTGCAAAGTGTTTAAATACAGATGGCCCTTTACTGACATGAAAAAAATTAGCTCACACTCCTTTGTACAACACCAAGGTACGCTGCACCTCCCTCTCCCATTCGTCTAGAAACAGGCGTTGTTGTATAAATTAACTGTAATGACAAAGAGGACACAGAACTAGCTTCCTCCCATTTTAACAGAAGCTCCTACAAACTTTAACATTCCTGAAAGTTGAACAACAAAGCACAAACATATTTGCTAATCTAAATCTAGACGGTTTTAGGATCACAGTGTCACATCACAAGTTTTATCTTTTAGGAGTTCGACACTGGAAAGCACTTCACTTGGGGGCGGAAGGGTAGTGGCAGAAGGGGGTAAGTTTGCAGATTGCACCTGTGTGATCACAACGACATATCATGCGTGCCTTCTGGCTCGCCACTCTCCTCACATTCCACATGTTTACTTGCCAATATCGGTGAATCTATTTTCATCTAAGAAGCAGTCACAGCTACAAGCGCACGCAGCAATCGGATAATTGCAGACATATCCTAGTGGTATCTGCCTGCACGAGTGCAACGCTGAATAAGCTCCGAAACCGACTCCGAAGACACTCGTCTGACTCTGCTCACGCCACCTGCAGCAGCTCTGAGGGAGGCGGCTGCAGCTCGGGCGCTCCCGCCGCTGCACTGCCCGAGGGCCGCCCGCCCGTTCGTGCGACCCCTCCGGCCCCCGCCAGCGGAGGCAAAGCGCCGCCTCTCCACCACGGCCAGGGCGGGTTCGCACCGCGCCGCGCCCCGCCCGAGCTCCCTCCGGTACCGCTGAGTGAGGCCGAGGAACCGGGTGGATGCCGCCTCTACGCTGCTCAGCTCCATGCGGGCGGCCAGACGGAGACCTCTCCCCTCCAGCGTCACTCCCGCGACTCCGTCCCGCGCGGGAGAGGCGCCAGGAGCTCCACGCGCACATCCCGCTCCCAGCGCACGGCCCCCCCGCGCCGGCCTCGTCCCTACGGCCCCTCCCACGGCGTAGCAGGCGCGGCGCCGCTGCAGGGCCCGCCGGGAGCTGTAGTCCCGGGCTGCCAGCGAGCGGCTTGGCCTCCGCCGCCGCGGGGAGCCGCGGCTTTGCGCCCCTGTGCGGCGGGGGGCCTGGGCAGGCACCGCCTTGAGGGGCCAGGCCCGCCACAGAGCCCCTCCGGAGCACCGACTTTGCGAACGTAAAGGTGTAACATAATTTCAGGCACCTGCTGAGAGTTTTCCATAAAAAGCACGCCTATTCAGTATGCCTGAAAGTAGCACAAACTAGTCAGCTTCAAAATGGCCAAGCGCATAGGTCAGGTTTGCTGTGGAATGCTGCTCTCAAGATGCCACACTAGAACGATTTGCATTCACGCTACCCATCTAAAAGTGCGCTTGTGTGGTGACTTTCCTGCCAGATGAAAAGCAAAGGACTACGAGACACATCTTGATGGCATTGGGCTGGATACTAAGAAAAGCCAGTCATCATAGTACATGCACAGATCCAATATAAAAAATATTTTACCATCAAAACCAGTTTACTTAGAACTATTAAATTAGAAGCACCACAATATCATTCTCTTAAGCGTAGTCAGCATCACATTTGACACCAACTAGATAGGGAGAATCTCAGTGTTCAGTGGAGAATTTTGATATTTGAATGCCAGTTCTGGCTCACTAGTTCTTGCACTGACACAGCTGATTCAAAGAAGGGTGAAAAATCCAAATAAAATCCAGTAAAGCCAGTAAATCCCAAACCAGAATGCTAGCTGTTCGTAAAACACAACCAACCAAGTCACCTCCAACATGGGGATAAAACTTCAATGACTGTTTTTAAGAAGGCTAATACGCAAAATATGTAAGTCATGGAGAAAAAAACCCCATGACCATTAAAGTTTATTTCCTTGGGGGAGGAGGGAAAGGTATATTATGTATGTAGAATTAAAGTAATTATCTTCTAAAATGCACTGAAAACTTCACAAGATTGACTGAACAATTGCAGTTAACTGGTTGAGTCATCCATTTCCATAAAAAACAATAATTGTCAGCAGTTAAAATATTTTAAGACCTCAGAGAAGCAGTGTATCAGGAACAAAAATAATTTTAAGAAAACAATGTAACATCTTCCTTTTTTAAAAAAATGCTGATTTTCCATGGAACAATTGGAACAATTCATCTATGCAGTTCTTAGTATAGTTTTGAGTGGTTTTTAGGTCAAATGACAAAAATTTCTTTTCCCACAGGCAAGACCACCTTATGTCTCTGAGAATAGATACACATGCCTATCTGTACCTATACAGAGACAAAAGTACAATTAAATTGAATCCCAAATGCAGTAAGTCAGTCCCATCCTATCTGTGCCAGTGGTGGGGTGCGAGGGGGAACATGCTACACTGCTCTTTGAGACATTCTCGACTGTAGCTGGGGCTGAGGTAGCGCTGAAGCCACAAGTTCAACATGGAACGGCATCCCCAGGGAATGCTGAGGCTTCCCATGCCTGTGGCACTCGGCAGCA
Organism: Cephalopterus ornatus; assembly: GCA_013396775.1. NCBI lineage: Eukaryota > Metazoa > Chordata > Aves > Passeriformes > Cotingidae > Cephalopterus > Cephalopterus ornatus. The sequence continues at coordinate 6,101 of VZRE01015037.1, read as the reverse complement.
CATCCCTGATGTGGTGCCAAAAACAGGAGGGGGAAAATTCTGGGTTAGGGGAGATGTTTCTGGGAGGGACTTGGAAGAGGTGCTGATCACCTCATGGAATCACAGGCTGGTTTGAGTTGGTGAAACGGAGCAAGAGTTTAAAGAGTTCATTCAAAAGATCTTGGTATCTTGCTCTGAGACATCTAGGTTAAAATGTAACAGAGACGGGACCAGGTTCTTAAGCATTAGCTAGAAGAGAGATGGTACTTTGCTCCAAGGGGACTGCTTAGTTTGAAGTGTAACAAAGACCATTTTTTCTGTAAAGATAGCAGAAAGAACACATAGGATTCATAAGATAGGATGGACATCCGGGGAGATAAAGGGGCAGTGACTAAAGGGGGGTTTTGCAAGCCCCCTAACACTAGCCAGCAAAACAAAGAAAGTTGAGAAGTTCACCGAGGGCGAAGAGAAGAAACAACCCCAGATGAGGCTGGAGAAACCAGAACGACCACCAAAAGACTCACCAAAAGGATGACTCCGCCCCAAATCTGCCTATTATGAATATGATAATTAGGTGTTGAAACCTAATGAATAAGTATATAGAAATATTGTAACCTCTCATGAAAACTGTATAAATTACCTGACTTTTCGCTGAAAACTTTGAAGTTAGTTTTACCCAGTGAGAACTGGCTAACTCCCCAACATTGCTGGAAATAAATACCTTTGTTGCTTAAAGACAAAATTCATCTCTGAGCAGTTTTTCAGTGCCACTTTTGGCATCATTGGAAGGGACTGTAAAGACCATTTGGACTCTGGTGACCAATTCCAGAAGCATCTCCTCACCCTCCTGGATGTCATGAGTGTCTTCCACAGCACCACCCGGCCTGTTTGGGAATGGGAACAGCTGCTGGGAGCTCTGGCAGGAGCACCTGGAGACCAGGTTAAAAGAGCCACGAGATTGTTTTGGCCCCTGCTAGATCTGGTTTTCTGTTTTCCAGATGTCCCTCTGAGTGATCTATTTCACGGTGGGTTCCTAGGGAACCTTGGTGGGTGATTCCAAGAATCTGGAAATAGTGCAAAAACAGTGGGGCCAACATAGGAACTCAATCCATTTCTAGTAATTCCAACCTTCTCCCAAAACACGGTTCTGAGGGAAACCTGGTTAAAGAGTAAAGATGCAGAGGAACAAGTGATCTAAACCCACCCGGCTCTATATCAGAACAAACCTGGTCATTCCAGTGGATCTCCCTTCGAAACTGTGGGATCATAGGGTTTTCCAGGAAACAATAACAAAGAGAGAGGTGAGGTCATAGGCTTCCAATTCTAATGATTTAATGGGCATTCTTCCTGGAATAATTTTAAAATGATTCCTTTAACAAAGCATGTGAATTTGAGAACTTAAATTGGAGAGGAAATGATACCAAACAAACGTCAGGGAGAGCTCACAGAATCCTCATGGAATACTGGAGTGGCTTGGGTTGGAGGGGCCCTTAAGGATCCTCTCATTCAGGGACACCTGCCACAGGCAGGGACATGTACCACTATGCCAGGTGGCTCCAAGCCCCGTCCAGCCTGGCCTTGGACACTTCCAGGGATGGGGCAGGCACAGCTTCTCTGGGCAAGCTATGCCAGGGCCTCAGCACCCTCCCAGGGAAGAATTCTCTCCTAGGGTCCAATCTTTGCTGTTTTTCTGCAGGAAGTGGGCTGTGACAGGGGAATTGTCTCCAAGAAGGCCCAGGATCAGGGTGGGCTCTGCAGCAAGGACAACTGCTGCTGCTGGACGGGGAAGGGCACCTTCCCCGCCACTCCCAAAAAGCTGGGAAGGGATAACACCTGCCTGCAGCTGCCTGGAGTTGCTGTTGGCCCTGGGCTTTCTGTGCCACTCGTGGCCATGGGATAATGCCAGGATCCCCTTTCGCCTCACAGCAAAATTCCAAGCCCTTCTTCGCCCTTGCGCATGAGCTCTACCCAAGGCAGTTCAAGGTGACCCCACCCCCCAACCCTCATTCCTGCCCCCCCCCAACTCCCGGGGGGGCAACCCCTCAAAAACACCTCGAGGGAAGCTCAACTGACCCCCAGATTTCGCCCCCCAGCCCACCGTGTGTCACTACTTCATGTGGCTGCTGCAGGACAAGGGGCTGCTGCTGTGCTGCTACACCCAGGTGGGACTCCCACATGAAGGGGGGGAGGGGGCTGGATGAGGTTTGGGAGACCGTGGGGGTTTTGGGGTCCCCCTGCCCCCCTGCCCCCCCTCAGAACATTGACACCCTGGAGAGGGTGGGGGGCCGGACCTGGAGCGGCTGGTGGAGGCTCATGGCATGTTCTTCACCTCCCACTGCCTGCACCCCTCGTGCCGCCAGCCTTACAGCCTGAGCTGGATGAAGGGTATGGGGGGGCTTTGGGGACCCCCTGGAACCCCCCAAAACACTCGGGACCCTCAGGACACCCCCTGACACCCTGGGTTGGGCACTGGACAGGGACAGGGGGTCCCATCCCCTGCACTTTACGGGATCCTAACAGGAGGCTGTTCTCCCTCAGTGCCCTCCCTGTACCCCCCAATCTCTCTGCCCCCCACCAAGTCCTTGTGTGTCCCCCCCATGTCCCTCCCCACTGAGTTTCCCACTCCCCCTCCTTTCCAGAGCGGATTTTCTCCTCTCTCATCCCCAAATGTGAGAAGTGCCAGGGCCTGGTGAAACCTGGTGAGTTTGGGGGGGCCTGGAGGGGCTTAGGGGGGATTTGAGGGGACACCTAATCCCCCTCCAGCCCCTCCACTCACCTCCGACCCCCCCAGACATTGTGTTTTTCGGGGAGAGCCATCCCTCATGCTTCTTCACCCTCCTGCAGTCGGTGAGTGGGGTGGGGGGGGCCCTGAACCCACCCTGAATTTGGGGAAGGGGGCAGAAGAGACAATGGGGACCCCACAGTGACGTCCCCTCATCCCCTCAGGACTTCCAGCAAGTCGACCTGCTCATCATCATGGGCACCTCGCTGCAGGTGCAGCCTTTTGCCTCGCTCGTCAGCAGGTGGGACCACCCCAGCACCCCTGGGACCACCCCCCAGTTCCTGTGACCCTCTCGTGACTGTCCTGTCCTGTCATCTCCACAGGATCCCTGTCAACATTCCCAGACTCCTGATCAACAAGGAGAAGACGGGGCAGGTGAGGGGCAAGGGAAGGGGAGGGGGCTTGTGTGGGGCAACGTGGGGTTGAGGGGTGCTGGGGGTGGGGGAAGCACCTGCCCCCTGCCCTTTGTCACCCCTTTTGCTCCCTCCAGAGTGACCCCCTGATGTTCCTGATGGGCTTCGGCTGTGGGATGGACTTCAATTCAGAGAAGGCCTACAGGTAAGGTGGGCTGGGCTGCCCAGGGGGGCTTCTNGACGGGGCAGGTGAGGGGCAAGGGAAGGGGAGGGGGCTTGTGTGGGGCAACGTGGGGTTGAGGGGTGCTGGGGGTGGGGGAAGCACCTGCCCCCTGCCCCTTGTCACCCCTTTTGCTCCCTCCAGAGTGACCCCCTGATGTTCCTGATGGGCTTCGGCTGTGGGATGGACTTCAATTCAGAGAAGGCCTACAGGTAAGGTGGGCTGGGCTGCCCAGGGGGGCTTCTGGACCTCCCCAGACAGTTTTAGGGACCCCTCCGGTGGTTTTAGGATCCCCCAAGGTGATTTTGGGCCCCCTCAAGGTAAGTTTGAGGTTCCCCCCCCTCCCAGTTAGGCTTGAGACTCCCCAAGGTGTTTTTGGGGTACCTTATGGTTGTTCCACCAGGTGCTTTTAGGCCCCCCCCGATGGTTTCGGTGACCCATCCAGATGGGTTTTGGACCTCTTGAGGTGATTTGAGCCCCCTCCACAGGTGGATTTGGGGACCCCTAAGGTGGCTTTGAGGACGCCCAAGGTATTTGGGGACCCCAAGGTAGTTTTGGAACCACAAGGTCCTTTTGGTCCTCCCCCAATGTGGCTTTGGGAACCCTCCCAGGTGTTTTGGGGCCCCCCTCAAGGTGGTTTTGGAGCCTCCAGGGTGATTTTGGGGAGCCCCTGTGGTGGTTTTAGGGTCCCCCAATCAATTTGACATCCCCCCTGAAGTGTTTTAGGGGCCCCCTGTGGTGTTTTAGGGCCCCCCAAACTGGTTTTAGGGTCTCCGGGGTGGTTTTGGAATCCCTAAAATTATTTCAGACCCCCCAGGCATTTTAGGGAGCCACCCCTGGTGATTTTAGGGTCTCTCTGTTCCCCTGCAGGGACACGGCCTGGCTGGGGGACTGTGACAGCGGGTGCCTGGCACTGACCGAGCTGCTGTGCTGGAAGGTATCACCCTGACCCCCAAATGTGGGGGTTTCTCCTGACCCCTGCACCCCCAAAGCCTACTGGGACCGCCTCAAACCAAACCAGTGTCCCCTGCCAGGAGGAGCTGGAGGAGCTGGTGAGGAGGGAACACGCCGCCATCAACACCAGGGGAGGGCAACAAGGACCGGGAGAAACCCAAAAAGCGTCGGGGGCACAAGGACGAGGGGGACCTTGAAAAGCATCAGGAGGACAAAGACAAGGCTCAGAGGGACCCTGAAAAGCCCCAGGGGGGCAGTGAGGAACCCCACCAAAGCAAGGGGAGGACACCCCAAAAATAAATGTTGCCAAAAGAGTTCATTGGTTTTGTGTGCTGAGTGCGGAACAGGGTGGGTCAAGGGCCTGAGGGTCGCCTGAGAGTGGCACACCAAGTGCACTTGAGAGACGAAGGGTTGGGGTTAGGGTTATGCTTAGGGTTATTGTTTAGGGTAACAGGGTAGGGTTAGGGTTAGCATTTGACTTAGGGGTTAAGGTTTGTGTTAGGGTAAACGTTAGGGTCAGGGCTTTTTTTCCCAGATGGAAGAGCAGTCGTTTGCTTGCAGGAGCACTGCACCAAAATTGGCTGTCTGCCTGCCAAAATTCAAGATGGATGGAGATTCCTCCCAGAACAAAGGTGCCTGCACAGAAAGCTCTTGCTCTCCATGGCGTGCCAAGAGTGGCACATCAACTGCACTTGAGAGACGGAGGTTCAGGGCTTTCTTTCCTGGGTGGAAGGGCAGTCGTTTGCTTGCAGGAGCACTGTGCCAAAATTGGCCATCCACCTGCCAAAATTCAAGATGGATGAAGATTCCTCCCAGAACAAAGGTGCTGCAAAATTGAACACAGACAAAGATTCCTCCCAGTAGAAAGGTGCCAGGACAATACGTTCTTGCTGTCCATGGAGTTTCACACCATCTACACCTGAGACCCCGAGGGTAAGGGCTCTCTTTCCTGGGGGAACGGGCTGTTGTTCGCTTGCAGGTGTCCTGCACCATGATAGCTGGTCCAGCTCATCACGTTGAACACGGACAAAGATTCCTCTCAAACAAACAGTGACAGGACAGAACGATCTTGCTTCCCTTGGAGAGCCACACTTCCCACCCTTGATACCCTGAAGGTAAGGGCTTTCTTGCCTGGGGGAGAGGGCTGTTGTTCACTTGCAGTAGCCATGCACTGAAATTAGAAGTCTGACTCAGAACACTGAACATGGCAGTTGGATTGGAAGTTTCAGTGCATGACTCCTGCAAGTAAACAACATCCCTTTCTCACAAAAAAGAAAGTGCTTACCCTTGGAGTCTGAGGTGCAGTTTGTAGGACACCCTAGATGCTCCATGGGCAGCAAGAGCTTTCTGTGCGGGTACCTTTTGTCTGGGAGTAATCCTCATGCGTATTCAATTTTGGAAGTCAGACTGGCAATTTCAACTGAAGAATCCTGCAAGCGAACAACAACTCTTTCCCCCAGAAAAGAAAGTTCTTACCTATGGGGTCTCCAGTGCAGGTTGTGGGCCCACCAGGGCACTCCATGGGAAACAAAACTGTTCCGTGTGGCACATTTTGTCAGGGAGGAATCTTTGACCGTGTTCAATCTGCGAAGTCAGACCAGCTATCTTGGAACATAGCTCCTGCAACTGAAACAGAAACCAGTTCCCCAAGAAAAGCAGCTTGTAGCCTAAGAGTCTCAGGGGAAGGTGGTGGGAGATATCTGTACTGGCATGTTTTGTATGGAAGGTATGTTCATCCATGTTGAACAGGTTTTAAAGCTTTTTATGACAATAATGGGTTTATATGTAAGCTCTTGGGGGTGTATCATTGAAT
>VZRE01015036.1:9393-67606 GCA_013396775.1 Cephalopterus ornatus | reverse complement strand
TTTTGAATAAGGTGGTGCAGGTCGGTGTATCTTTTTCAGCAGGGTCAGTTTGGAAAGTTGGGGTGTATATACATGTTGCTTGTTGTGTAGTGGAAGGTGTGAGATAATACGATCAGAATGACTATAAGTATAAAGAGTTTTAAAATCTCATAAAATCTCCCTAAGATCTCTTAATGAAGAGGTTTAAGGAGTCTATTTATTGATCTTTATGCAGTTAAAATGTTTTAAGGCTCCAAATAGAAACTAACTATGTTTCTCTTATTTTGGTAATTTGAACTCTACAACGTAAGAAGTCACAATGCAGTTTAGAACGTGACTTCAAAGCTCCCACAAGATTAAACTCCGCGTTTCAGAGTTGTCAGAATCAAGAGTTACTATTGACAAACAAAGCACAGGACTCACAAATGTATCACCACTGTATGGTGATACAGTTACCAGACTGCTACTGTTACAAAGAGGACACTTAAAGTCTCTGTCTCCTCCCAGCTGCTAAAGGTCCTTCATGTCAATATGTAATTCTTTTCTTGCCATTCACGAGAGCAGGGTAAACTGAAGCTTATTTCTTTATCGTAAAACATAGTGAAAAAAGTAATATGCGGTTACTGGTGCCGTACATGCTGTACCTAAGAACTTCTTTTGCTGTTGCTGATATTATGTCTCTGAAAAAAGTATTCTTCTTTTGAGGAATACTGATTCTTCAGGATTATGTACCAACCATTTAAAATTTGAGGGTGACTTTTCAAAAGAGACAATTTTTGAGGCAGAACAAGTACACATCATCAGCAACATTGTAATATGCCCACATTGCCCCAATACAGACACTGTTTGTTAGAGCAGGGTTTAAATTCAGAATTTCCTGGACTTATTCAATCTTATACACTTTCCTGAAACTGCGAACAAGAATACTGGTTATGACAGGGTGTTCTTTTTCTGGCTTGAACATGTGTCCAATAGGAACTGAACTGGAGAGCATGCAAATTAGTAGCAATCAGCTATTAGTCCCCAGAGCTGAATTTGTTCTTTCTCTTTTAACTAGTGCTTATATTCCTTAGGCATAACATTATTTCTGGTTAACTGAAACTGTTGAAATTAAAAGGCCCTCTTTTCATTCATATGTTTCATTTGACTTAGGTCAAGCAGGATTACTGATCTGAAAAAAATTTAAAATAATAATTTTTATAGAGATCTGTTCAGATATTTTTGCATTCTGCAGTTTTCTGTCTGTCTTTGCACATTCATGGATTTTTCAAGCAAATGAAAAAGCACTGTCTTCTGAAAATAACTTTAAAAGTGTATTATAAACAATATTGTGTTTTCATGGAACTTGCAAAGAACAGCTTTTATATTTGTGCAAAATGCTAAACACAGCTATTATTTTCTTAGGACATTTTCTGGGCAGAGTATATTCTGTGCTACAAAATATAGATAAGTTAGTTGTCAAATTATATGCATTAGAAAACAGAAGAAAAGGAGTTTATAAGTATTTCTTTCCAGGTAATCTTATATGCATCTTCATGAAGCTCTTGCAAGGCCTACTAGGTTTTGTTTGTTTTAAAGACGAGTTTTCTAAAGCTTCTACAGCAGTACTTTTAATTAGAGATGATTGTTCGCTGTCTCTCTCAGATTTTTTATCTACCGCATTAATCTGTCATATTAATCACATCTGTGATTTAGTTCAAAATGAAACAACCAGTTATTATTACATAATGAGTCCTTTCCTCTGCATTACTCCAGAAGACAGTCTAGAAGAGAGAGACCACAGCTATTGCTTGTGCATGCAAACTTTCAGAAAAATCCTTGAAGAAACATTTTTTCAGAAATCCAGAGACAAAGCTTTGCTCTGAATAATTAGCAAATGATCCAACAAACTTTATCTATACCTCTTCGAAGTAGTGATTCTAAACTGAACTAGTCTTCAGACTGATTTCAGACTTTATGTTATTTCAGTGCTACGTATTGAAGGCCTGTATTTTGTTGCTGGTGCAAGAATTATGAACCACAATTTCCAATGGCTTTTGGCCCACTTTTATTTGCTTCACTTGAGTGTGATTTTACCATCAATTGTAAAAGGTTGCAGTATACTTTTTCTTCAGTGGAACAATGATCATGAGTAATTTAGACCTAATGGTACCTTTCTGTGGTAATTTCATTTGAACTGAGACACTAAACTCAACCTCTAAAGTGCAAGGTGATAATTACCTTCCCTTGTCTGGCACAGGGAAGTGAAATAGATGAGAGAAATGGTGTATTGTAATTGATTACAAATATCTTAAGCAAAACACTCCCTGCAAAGTAGAGAATTAAGGGTCACAATGAAAGCCAAAGAGCTTACAGTATCTTGACAGGCATATGCTGTGTGTGGGGTTTGGTTTTTTGTTTGTTTATTTGTTTGTTTTTGTTACATGAGCTCAGTTAGTTATCATAACACAGTTGAAGAGCTTGGTTAATATATAGGCCAAAACATGTGGCTGTGTTAACTGTCTTTGATAAAGTCTGAATTGCCTTTAGGCTATACACACTCTGTGAGCAGGACTTCAGTAGTCATATGCAACTTCATTTTCGCTTTTCACAGCAAGCTAACATAAGTTTTGGGGAAAAAAATCTGGTTGTCTGTGAGCAAAGATAAATAATTCATGTTTGTCCCCTCTTAAAGTATTCTGAGAGACCTAGACTAAAAATTTCGGTATGCTTCTCCTGGGCAGCAGATTTGATCATATTCCATGATGCAGAGGGCTGCAAAGAGTAGTTTGATATATTGCCTGCACCCTAGTGCTCAAGTGAAGTTTGGATAAAGCAGAACATGGCAATTTGAAAATGGGAGGAAATAGATACAGTGGCTTATTGTCTGTGTAGTTTCCCTGTCATGAGAGAGCATCACAACCACAAATACTGCTTGTGCACGCTGTCTTATTGTCTTACTGAGAGGGGGAGCATTCTTTTTCGGATGATCTCCATCGACAATATCTCATGCTCAGAGCATGTGAGGACAAAGGGAAAACTGATACTAAGTACATGCTGTTCATATCTGCTCCAAATGTGATAGCTATTCTCATATGCTGCAGCAACACACTTCCTCATTGAAAAATGCAATGACTCATAAAAAGGAAGAAAATATGGTTCTATAACTGAAACACACTATCAAGCAATTTATGAAGCTTGAAAGATCATGACACTTCTTTCACAGGTGGACTAGTGGTTAACTTTGTGAACTAAAGTGGGGAAACTTGCTGTTTTGCGGATTAGAGGTAATACTTTGCTCTCTGGACTATAGTTACTTAGACAAAGCATAAGAAGCAGAGGAACTGATCCCAGAAATACTCATTAGTTAGCTGAGTGTGTTTACTGTGATATTACATATGGCACAACCACAGAACCTAAGAGATTTATTTAAGGTCAAAACGATATTTAGTACTAGGAATAGAAATTGAATCGTTTAGGAATTCCTAAAGATTGTCTCTAACCACTGTTTTGCATTTTCTAATTATTTAATTCAAACCTTTTCCTTACTGCAGTATGAAATAGTGTCATTGATACAAGGATGAAAAGGATTGGTTTTTTTCAGTGTGTATTTTATGATTTGGGTTCTTGCAGTTATGTAGGTAACTTACTTTAATTCCACTCTAGTTTAAAAAGACAGAGTTAATTAGACTTAATTACTTATTTAATCTAAAACCGAAATTATTTTTATTATTAATTGAACTATGAAGTTATCAAATAAAAAGTTATTGAGTTTCCTCTGTATCTCAGTAATATTTTATTATAATTCTTTCATGCTTTTAAATTTCCTATTGTGTAAGTTACCTGAGTTTCAGCATTAAAGTTTACCAGTGAAATGTAATAAAGTTTTGCGCTGAAAGTTGAGGAGCACTCCAAATTTAACTTGGGCTGTCTCATATCTTTTCTCTAGTCTTGAACCAAATATGACTGAAATGCTTTAAAACTGTGTTTAAACATGAGTAGTATGGTCTACTTTGCTCTGGCAGAAGATGGAAAGGAATGCTTTTCAGTGTCTCAGGACATGTGCTAATTCCCATTGATTGCCCACAGCTGTTCAATATCCAGACTTTGAACACTGTTGTAGTTGACATTCTAAAGTTGTGAGTTTCAACTAAGAAAATCATAGGAGTCTCTCCTACCTTTTTTTTCCCTTAACTCCATGTTTACTTGGGGAAAGAAAACCCAAACAACTTCAGCTACATGCACATTGCTAGAAAACCATTGTTTTCAGAGAACTGATTGCTGAACTTAATGAATTATCAAAGTACTGACAGTGCCTGTCACCACACAGAACACTCCCAACCTCAAGCCATGCATTGCTCTCTCCGTACAGATTGCTGCCCCAGTAGACACTGGTGGGACACAGGACCAAGCCCTGGTGTTGCTACTTTAGAGATAGTGTTATTGGCTTGAACTGCATTTGTGGTAGTATGATAAGGGTACAGGATGTGTGTGTATTATTAGAACTCTGACAGTCCTGTGTGCTGCCAACAGCTGACACTGTTACTTCCCCCAGCTGTCTGCCTTACCCACTTCTGGACATTGCCATTCTTGAACCAGGTATGTTTCATCCCATCATGAACCATAATGCAGCAGGCTGAAAAGTGCAGCAGCGGATTGACAAAAGGATCAAATATCCATGCCTCAGGGCCATCTCTCTCAAAGGGTGGGTGTCTGGGAGCCATGAGTGTTTCAGACTTCTCTTTTAGTCTGTGTGACAAACTTCTTAAAGTATTGTAGTAGATGTTTCCTTCAGTGCAGGAAAATCAAAGTTTCAGTAAACTAAAATGTTTTGAAGTCCTGAACAGTAACATCCTACTGATTGACTGGTAAGATACTGTATGAAGATCTAATTCATATTGCTTTTTTTTTTTTTTCAAGGTACAAGAAAGAGAGCTCTTGGCATAGCTGGGATTCTCCAACATCTCAAGAATTCATAAGGTATCTTTCTGGAGTGCAATAAACAACTCCCTGTAGTTTCAAATTAAAATACTTATCTTTGATAAATTGTGGTTTATTTTACTTATGTTAGTCTAGAATGGAACAATGCAAGACTGTAATCATTACGGTTATCTATTTTTCAAATCTTTCCTGTGCTACTGTTGCAAGAAGGACTATGTTAAGTTAGTGAATATAAAAAGCAAAAAAGCAAGCAGTCAACTCGGTTTATGATGCTTTGCTATGGTAAGTATTCTTCCATTTCTTGAGACAGGACAAAATACAAGCCATCAACACAGCCATTAAAAGAGTATTAAAGGATTGAGAGAATAAGTTCTTCACAAAATGAAAACACTTGGTACTCACTTTGATTCAGATTTAATTTTAAAATCAGGAATTAAATTACAAGTGTTGCCGTGTTGCAGTTTTCTGATTTTTACCTAGGCCTGGTTCACACGAACTATAAGGACTTGAATCACAAGTACTGCATGGTCATGAAGCAGAATGGTGTTTGTTGCCGAAGTAAACATTGCTTCACCTTAAGGCTTTAATTTGAAGATCTTGTATTGGGGACATGAATACTCTGCCTATCAAAGGAGAAAAAGATGATTCCTGTGTCCCCAGATTGAAAGACTTTATACACTCACTAAGCAAATTACAAGCTTTCTACACAGTATCCTTGGGCAAGAAAGTATTTAATCATCTATAGAGACCAAGTACAAATGTTCATTCTCTTTTACTTTAGAATTAAAAGGAAAAATAATTTAAAAATACCATGATTGGTGCAGTAAGGTAGCAATCAGCAATAATATCATTAATAACCTCAACATAATTTGTTAACATCTGAGTAATCCATTCCCTAATTATATCACTATTCCCCAGCAAGTGTGTTGCTTCAGAAAGTTTAGAATTCATATGCCTCTGAAAATCCATTTCGTAAAGAAAAATACAATATATTGGCTGGTATTAATTTTCTAGCTTTCTAAACCATCCTATTCTTATTCAAGAATTTGCATTACATGCTTCTAACATCTATTGCAGTCAGATTATGTGGAAGAGCACTTCCAGGTTCTCATTTGTGCAGGATGACAATGATTTGTCATGACAGACCTAATCCAACCATCTGTCAACCAAGCAAGAACTTCTCTGACTGTGTAATCAATACAGCTGCAGTATATGGTACCTGTATTTCTGTATCACGGGAATGGCCTGCTGTGCATGGATTTTATAGACAATCACTTTGCAGTCAATCTCTACTTGTACATCGGTTCAAGAAGTTGTGGATTTATTACATGCGAGACAAATTACTGCATGAACATGTCCTGGAGACAAAACCCCCCCAAAAATATGGATTTACATTTGTAGCAAAGAGAGCTTTACTGGTGCCATAGATATATATGCAATGGTTATGGTCATGTAATCCTCATTTCACTTACGTGAAAACTACATCTTCCTCACTATGAAGTAGGTTTGATGTGACTGGAAAACACTAGAGTTACTGTGTAAGTCTGCGGCAGAAATGAATAAGCACAGTTTTCCAGAAAAGAAGGAACTGAGTATTTTTCACAAAGTAGAGCCTTATACTGCATAAAAGCAGTAGAAGCAGGAGCCACTAATTAAAGGATTGGCTTCTTTATTTTTGCAGAATGTTTAGTGACCCATTAATCAATCCCAGGCAGGTTGCTTCAGCCTCCTGCCTATTATCCAGCATCCAGATCCCCCATGAAGGCACTGAAATACATTTTTCTATCTTTTAACCTAAATACATTGAGATTCTCCTGCAGACTTGTTGTAAATTCATTGATGTGCATCATATGGATTAGGATGTAATAATAACCAAGTTACTTATAAATTGTCACAAACAACAAGGTTTATAATGTGAGAGCAAAACAAACAAACCCACCAACCCAAGATGATATTATCATTCATGCACATATAAGAGCTACAAAAAAAATGCCAACCCAACCCAACCCCAAAATCTTGGTTTATCCCCCATTGCTGAGTTTGTTTCATATCTTCATGTCTGCAAACCCCAGTCAGAAGTATTGATTGGCTTTCCTGTTTTGTGATATAGGTTGTACTTTGTTGTTTTTTTCCTTTCTGTTACTCCATAATCCAATAATCCCCCTCATCAAACTCATGGCAGCATATAAAAACTTTATCAACGTATCCAGCTTTTGCTTAACTATTTGTTTGTCTTAAGAGTACCTAAGACAACTAAATGTAGAGCTCTCAATCATAGAAACACAGAATATTTCCAGTAAGATGGGACCGATGAGGACCATCAAGTTGTTCTGACACACAATATTTTTAATGATGCAATAATGAGCCTAAATATTTTTTAATTTTAAACATAATCCAAAAGCTGAGAAAATCAAAGATGATTTTACACTAATCTCTAAAACTCTTACAGAATGTTGTGTATTTTGATAGACTGAAAGAGAAAATAGCAAAGTTCATGATAAGTATGATTGGCATACAAGAGATTACCCTTCTATTTGAAGAGAAAAGGTTTTGTTAAAACCTGTAAAATGGAAGTATTAGACAGTGAGATAGAAAAATGACTCTTATTTCAATAGTTTTCCTTAGCTCTCATGGTAGAGTTTTGTCAGGTTGACTTGATCTTCCTATTTGATGGACAGGAATTTGTGTTTAAGTGCATGACATGGTTTAGATTTTATTCCATTAAGTCTCTATTACTGTGAAATAAAAGATTGAGCTAGCATACAGAAGTATCATGAAGCTTGATCTCTGAAGGCTAATAAATCCTCCAAGATTTTAAGTACGTTAGAAGCACACTTTATTTACTTCTTATCTATTTTTTGAAGTTACTCACTGCTTCTGAGTCACCAGTACTGAAACTGATATACTGATCCAATGTATTGCTGTTCAGTATGGGAGGAGTAGGTAACAAGAAAATATGAATTTTGCCTTTGGTAAGTTGCCAGTATTCTATTTTTATTTTTTTTTCTATTTTATATTTACAGGCCCTGAAGGAAAGCTTTGGTTAATGTGCATGTATTAAATACTCACTCATTAAATACTTTGACATTACACAGTGAGCTAATTTGTTGAGTTTTGTTACTTGCGTCTATTCATTACAGACAATTTATCTTAAAGAAAATACTTACATATGATCTTATCATGTAGTAAAGGATTTGCAAAAAACATCTGTAAGTAATTCAGGTTCAACTCACACCTTGCTACACACTCCCACATATACAGTTTATATGTTATGGGTTCAGGTATCTGATGCTTAAATTGCATCATTGTTTCTGATCTTAATATTTATGTGTTTGATATTGCCCAACTCATGGACAGGAAGCTTCTTGTACTGTGTATTTGAATAAGTTTTCTCAAGATCTGCTGCAAGTTACATTAGCAAACCTGTGTTTATATTTTCTAAACAAGAAGTCTTTACAGTTACTTGATTAAATTTGTTTTCCCATACGGAACAGTTCAATGTATTTGTTAGGCTGATTATTTGAGGGATTGGAAATTACTTTTACAATATGAAAATAAAGTTAGTAGCCATTCACAGACTGGTAGCTTTAATTCTGTCTCTATCCATGTTATAGTATTCAAATGTATAGAGTATAAGGGTGGAGATATTTATATTACATGGGTTAAGGGTATCAATATTTAGGGATTGTTTCCCTGGCCCTAGAAATCAGAAGCAAAAATCCTAAAATCTTGGAAGGGTTATGATTTCCCCCTGTGGTTTTCTGTGTGGATTAAAATATGTCTTTGTTATGGCTGTACTTGAAGCTGGGTGAATTAAACTATGATGTTGTGTTGGCTATATATAAGCTTTTATTACATCTCCTTTCTTGGAAAACAAAATGCAAGAAGTTCTCTTTAAGAGAATTTTAATTGTTTGCTGTGTGTCTAGGTTTGGATTAAAATCTTTTAAAAGATAATTTCAATATTTCATCAAAGTTTTTACCAGTGCAGTGTTTGAATATATTCAGAACTATAAAAAAGAAAAAAAAAAAAAAAGGATTTTTTTCTTCCTAAAATGCATCAGAATGGTACGTTGTTATCTGGATAATGTTTTTAATCGATAATCATATCTGATTTTTTTGAGTGCAGATTGTAATATTTACAAATGTGCAATATAGCAATAAACATTTTGATTTAATTTTTAATTTATTTACATTTGCAAGAGATTGGGTTCCATTAGTGTAATTTCGTATTGTTTCATTTTACAACCTTTTTTTTTTTAAAGAAATCACCTCCTTGATATGTTATACTGCAGTGAATTATAGTATTTTCATACTACTTTATTTCAAAAATTAATGTCATACATTTATGCAACTGTATAGTTCAGTTTGTATGTAGTCAAGCAGAGGCACAGCAAAACGTTTTCCACTGACTCAAGTCTAGAATGATGTAATGTTTTTTTATCTCGTTTCAAGCTTAGGTGGACACCATTTGCTACTCTTTATTTTCATTCTGTCTGCTAACACAAAACTATAAAATCTTCTGACACCCAAAATGTCTTATCAAAACAGGAAATTGCTGAGAATACATACTCTAAGTAAAATAATCTCTAGGAAATAATCCAAAGACTTAATTTTTCTCTTCTTTTCCTGAACATAAATCAGTATCAACTTCACTGAAGTGGATACAAAGTGGGAAAGATGAAACCCTAAGATTGAAAGTCTGTGAAAATAATGTAATGTTACTATCAGACAGGGCTACAGTGGAGATTTTCACTTGGAGAAAGAACAAAAAGTAAGTAAAATTGTCCTAGATAAATGATGCCTTCTTCGAAGGAAATTGAGCTGCTTGCACCCTCTCTTTTGAGAAATCTTTGTCTCCTATGGACATGCAATTCTATGGACAAAAAAAATTCTTAGTCTCAAATTTGGAAGTAGAGTGCACTGAATTCTGAAAGGGACTAATTCAGAAAGCTGGTCTTTCTATTACACCATTATACTGCATATTCCAGTTACAGTTAAGAAGTAAATAACTTCTAAGAAAAATGCAGTCCTGCAGTCCTTTTTGCCTTTTTGACCGAGTAACCTTCAGCTTATAGTGAATAGAATAGTTGTAAGAATCTAAGATTAATTTTAAATGGGTTATATTCATATATTAATATATTTCAAGATACTCTTTTTACTTTCTGAATTCAGATAATGAATTGAGAGTCTTCACTTCAAAGATCCTGCAAGTTTATTTAGAGTTCTTTTGTTTGCAAACGCACTTTTGGAAAACAGTTTTTCAATTAAGAAAATAACACAGGGAAAGGATAAGAAGGCAGCTGTGAAAACGGTGATAGTTTCACATAATATCATGGCACTTAAGCACATCCTTATCAAAATTTGATGTTTTTAGACCTATAATATTTAGAGTTAATTACTTTTAATTAATTTTAATTTACCCTTGGCAGATTGAAAAATATTTTTTGTTCTGATACACATTCCTTGTTCAGAAGTTTTAATTCTGGCCTGTGACAAGTGCTTAACCTTCCTGGTATTGATGTGGATGCACTTAAGAAGGTCAAAATATCTTAATAATTTCACAATTCTAATTTTTATCTGTTTAGTATGAAATGTATACAAAGGGGGGAAAAAGTGAAATAATAACCACCAAATTAACAAGTTACAAACTCATATCTGGTTAAGTCTGCAAAACAAGCAAAGGCAAACTAATGAGATTTTAGGACTGATATCGAGCTTTTTCCTTCTTAATCTAACCAGTGTAATAGCAACTTAGCTGATTTTGATCTTCCATTCCTTTTTTAATAGTGTTAGAATAAGTCGAAATTAGAACTTTTCAACACTTTTCCTACTAAAATGTACCAGAGGTGATATAATAAGTTCAGGTTGTACAGTCAAACATAATTTCTTTATGGATTTTGACAGACTTTACCTTCAATAAGTAAAGCTAAACCATGCCATGCACTTAAGAAATACTCCTAGTTTTTGCACTAAGTGATCTCTCTTGGGCTTACTGTCCTTTTCAGTGAGAAGGAAACCAAACATGGTGTTAGGTAACAAAGCCAAAATTTTTTCTACTTTACAATTTTCTAGTTCTGACCTTTTTAATTTACATTTTTTTTAAAAAAAATCCAGTTCCATGTTCTTATAAAGTCCCTTTTTTATTATATGGATTAATTTCTGAATGGAAGTGGGTTAACATGAAAAACATACAGACACTCACACTTTCCTTTCTATAGAATGTGTTTCACTAGAGTTGCCAGCTCTAGTTATTCTCTTGATAGAGCCTACTTATTTTTATTTCACAGAATCACAGAATATACTGAGTTGGTATGATCCAGCAGGATCATTGAGTCCAACTCCTGGCTCTGCACAGGACACCCCAACAAACCCATCCTGTGCCCAAGAACATTGTCCAACTGCTCCTTGAGCCCTGGCAGGTTTGGGGCCATGACCACTACCCTGGGGAGCTTGTTACAGTGCTCAAAGAAATAAAATGTAATCAATACAGATACTGGAGCTTGTATTAAGCTTATTCCAGTGATTGCAACACTGGGAAAGGAAGTGGTTTATTTGTTCACTTGAATCAATAGCAGTTGCTGCTAAAACATACAACAACAAACCCATGGGCTTATAATCATAACACATATTTTATCTACAGTTAAGTCCAAAATGACTTATTTCTTCCAAATCTTTATGAGTTCCCAGCAAAGACAGGAGTTTATTTCACATCATATTCAAAATATCAAATGGGAGTTTTCTATTTGCTTCCCTAATTTTGTCTCTCTGAGTGCCTGCCATCACTTTGTTCAACACCAGGAGAAAAAAAAACAAAATCAGAGGGAACTGGATACGGAATGGGATTTCTAAAGTATAAATGGGCTTTGAGTGACCTGGCAATAATATACATGTCTGATGACCTTCTGAGAGGCATTTCTCAAAATGAAGGAACCTCAGAGCAGCACTTTGCAAGTTCTGGGTTCTTACTTTTTTGAAAGATTTATGGAAGCCCTTTTAAGCCATTCCTTGTTCCAAAACAACCCCATTCCAAATTCCATTAAAACCATCATTTAATCTACATGCTTTCACACAAGGCCCAGATCTGCTAAAGATACATGGCATCCATGCTGAGATTCTGATTATCTGCTGAAATCTTTATCTTATTCTTCTCCATAACAGTACTTAGAATTCAGTAGTCTTTATATTTGCACATAATATTTTTCCTCTAAGTCTTCATATATGATTTGTACACATATGTAGTATGTATTACTACAGTTCATAAATACTACATATTTATAACTATGTAAGATAACCATAAAGAATCTGATTTACGATGTTAGTTAACCAAAGAGGTAAATGCATGGTCTTTTGTAAGATTTAAAATGAATTTTTTCTTGGGCTTAAGTCATTCATTCCTATTCATGGAACTGTTCAGCTATGGAAATTTGCACCTATCACAAGACAAGATTTGTGTAAGTTTCTCTTTTTATTTAAATAATACATTTATTCCTATAAGTATTTATCTAAAATAACCAAGCTCTTTTCTGAGCTATTTTGGCAATATCCAAAACAGTGTGTTTCAACATGGAAAAATACTGTGCTTAGAAAATCTATAATGAACAATACAAGATAGTCCAGAAGTTTCCTGAGTCACAATGGAATATAAGCTGAGAAAGGCTTTAATGATCCCTTTCAGAATGTTATCTTGGTTCTTCCTTTTTTTTTTTCATAGAACTATTTATAATGCAAGAATAAGACTAGGTGTGTCAAAATGTAGTAATGTAGTATGCTTCATCATTTTAAAAAGGGAGTAAAAGACATGCATGACTCATAATTATGAACTGTCATTCCAATTAGAGACTGTCTACAAAATATCACTATCTGAAAGAGCTAATGTTTAGTATTAAACCAATATTAATACAGAGAATGAATTAGTGAGAAAAGAGTGGTTTCTTATTGGATTTTTTTAGTTCTCACCAGTACATATCAAATAATTCTATCTTAAAATATTTATTTTAAAGTTCTGTTCTACAATGTTAAATCAAAAGACTAAATATGCACAGTGTAACATTATGACATTCCAGAATTTTCATACACAATCCAGTTTCTTAAAACAACACATTCTAGCCAGTTCCAAAACAATACTAACTCATGCCTAAAAGAGAAGGGAAAAAACTGTGAATAAGTGTAAGCATAGCTGTCAATGAGAATATTTTGTATATACTGGGTCATTCGCTTGTAATCTGTAATAT
Source organism: Cephalopterus ornatus (assembly GCA_013396775.1). NCBI lineage: Eukaryota > Metazoa > Chordata > Aves > Passeriformes > Cotingidae > Cephalopterus > Cephalopterus ornatus. The sequence goes on along the minus strand of VZRE01015036.1, from coordinate 54,474 downwards.
TGTGAGAAATGAGGCAAAAAATCATACCTTGCTCATATTTCTTGATCAGTGAAAATTCAGCTTCTTCTCTTAATCACAAGCATGACTAAAATATACTCTCCAGCTACCTCTTCACCATATAGATTTTATATATAAAATAACCTTGCATTTTGCCCTCAAACTGTTCCAGAACAAACATTTCTGTTTATATCATTATAGAGAGTGCAACTAAAGCAAGAACTTTACAGCTGCAATGACAGTGACATATTTTTACATGAAATTATATCAGAAAATGTTTGGACCCAGACTTGGGAGGCATAAGTTCTATTCCTGGAGCTATCACCAAGCAATATGGCTGTGGGCCAAAAATTCCTTTGCTTTTCAACGCTTTTATTTTACTTTCATTCATCTTTTCTTTCTGTTCGTCTTTTCTTCATTACCTTTAAGTTATTCTGAGTATTTATTGCATATCTTGAAATGCAATTTTTAAATGGAAACACTTCCTTACAACTATTTATTTAAAAAATGTATATATGCATTTTGCCCAAATCTCTGGAGATCTGATGAATAAACAAAATGGGAAAATAAATATATCTAACAATTTAGTGAAAAAATTATTAATTTGGCCAATTATTTAATCAAAGGGAAGCTTTTGGTTCTTTTTCTTAATACAGAACTCATTCTGAATACCACTCAGGCTTTTTCCAAGCAAAAGGGTAGCATTTTCACGAATGTTTAAACACATAGGTATGTGTTCATAGCAAGGAAGTTATAGTTAGCAGAACTGAAAGGCCCAAACCAAATCATCTACAGCCTGAAATTACTATACCTTACTTTTTTATATGCTTGCATACAAGACTGATGTTCTTATGCTTTTCGTTCAGGGTAACGCTGAGATTGCAACAAAGACAGATACAGCTTTTAAACATGTTCACACTCTTGTTTCCTTAGGCTTAATGTACTCACTAAGAGCTGACTGTTAATGACCGTAATCTAACTGATAGACTATGATACAGACCTTTGAAAGAATTTGTTGAGTGAGAATCAGCTTCTTGGTAGCTAAAACACTCTAATAACATAATACTGCTCTCTTTTGGGCTTTGCTGCCAAACTGAAAAACAAATGGAAAACTTTTGCCTAGATTCACAGTGGTATTTAGTGAACTTCAGAAGCCTCGGGTGAGAGTGGGATTTTATCTAAGGTAAGCAACATGAAGAACTGGATTTGACTGATGTATGCAACTGTATTAGTTTCTTTGTGTGTTTGAAACCAGATAATGTGAACCGGAGTCACAGATTTCTGAATATTAACCAATAATAATGCTATGTTGGTATCACAAACACTCTTGTAGGTCATCTTCATTTCCATTTCTAAACAATCTCTGCACAGTCACTCTAATCTTAAGTCCATAATAGTATCAATGCTTCTAAAATACTGGAAAATTAGTTAGGCATTTGCAAAATAAAACGTATCAGTGGACTGAGATAAACATGTGTAATAATTTCTGCTGGTTTACACTGACAAATGGGTCAGATGCAAAACTAAATAATGAATATGGCATCGATTCAAATGAAGTTTTGACTCAGAGTAATATTGTAAAACAAAGAATACTTTATCATGGTAAAATGTCCTTGTTGCAATTTTTAATTTTAGGAAAAGGAAGCCAAATTCTTCTGAAGCTTATGCTAATGCACCGAGATTCTTTTCTAGAAATCAAATATGCTACTTGTTAAGGTGAACTACAGATATTCAGTCCTAAGGAAGCATTGTAGAAGTTATGTATTCAAGATCTTGCATTTAAGGGTTAGGCTTCATGGAATTTAGTAATCGTTGTTTACCCATAATTAAAAATAAAACAAACCAAACAAGCTATTTTTGGTCAGTCTGAAACATAATAACCTAATTCTTTTTTTTTTCAATAAACTGAAAATTTAATTACAAACACTAGTTTTTGTCAAATAAAAAGTGTACTCTGGCCCTGAGAAAAAAGTATTTCAGATCCAGGAGTGAATTTTTAAATACTTTTTATTAATTACTATTTTCATGATGTGGGGAAAAAAAATCCACAACAAACCACCAAAACAACAAGTTTTAAAACAAGTTATTTTGAATCAAGAAATTTAAATGTTTTCCCTAAAATTCAAAACAAAATTTAAACCTTTATTGCGAATGGGCTATTTTCTCTCCAGTAAAAACAATTCAGTTAAAATTCATTTGAGGAATGGAAAGACAGAGAGGACCCACAGGATTATATAGGTTAATCTGTTTGGTTCACACAAAAAATACTGGAAGAGCAATCAGATGAATTCCTTGTCATTACCTGACAGAAAATAAAGAAGATACACAGCCAAAATTATGTCAAGTCTAATTTTTATCTTGAATATAATGGTAGGCTTGTAAGTGAAGGAAAAGTAGAATATATTGTGGTTTTGGTAATGATATTTTTGGTTTTGTTTTGGGGTTTTTTTTATTATAAGAAAAGTATATAATCTCAATGAAATTTCTGTGTAAGACACATTAAAAGATTATTGTTGAACAATTAGACTTGAGTAGTTAGCAATAGTTTAGTATTCACATGGGTCTGTCCTGGGTTCACTCTTGAATTAATAGCCGGACATTGAACTAGAGACTAAGTTTTTGGAAATTGTATCTGATATTTGTTCATGGGAGGAACTGCAGAGATAGTCAAGGAACCTTAAAATTAAACTCTCCCACATTGGAGGAACTGAGAAAACACAAAGCAACAAAACAGGCAAAAGTGCAATACGTTTTGGGCAGATGTCATAGTTTAATCTGACAGGAACTAAGTACCATGCAACTACCTGCTCACTTTCCACTCCATTCCCGTCCCCCGCCTTACCCTGCCCCATCCCCCTGTGCGAGGGTGAGAACCCACAGATTGAGATACAAATAGTTCAATAGTTGAAACAATCTAAAATATAACAATAACAATAATAGCAATAAAAAGGAGAGGGATGAGGGACAAAGAGAGAGACAGAGAGACAGTGAGAGAATAAACCAAAGTAAAAGAAGTGATGCACAGTACAGCTGCTCATCCCATACTGATCAATGCCCAGCCAGTCCCCAAGCCATTATTAGCCCCTGTTCTGGGCAATTCCCCCTTGTTTATATACTAGGTGTGATGTTTTATGGTATGGAATATTACTTTGGCCAGTTTGGATCAGTTGTCCTGGCTGTGGTCTCAGCTTCTTGTGTACCTGCTTGATGACAGTGCGTGAAACTGAAGTCCTTGGCTTATGGTAAGTACTACTGAGCAACAACTAAAACATATGATATCAACAGTATTCTCATACTGAATCCAAAACACTGTACCAGCTACTAAAAAGAAAATTAACTCTATCCTAGATGAAACCAGTATCTGCCCCTTATTCTATACTGTTTACGTCATGCCAGTTCCCAAATTGCCCAATACTCCATAACTTTTTCTATCTTTTTGATAAATATACACACAGATATCATTCCCTCAGTCTGTGGACCATTCCTAGGAAAGTCCATTGAGTTTATTTAGTCCATGACCTTGAGCTCTATTTGTCATAGCAGTCTTTCAGGCAGGAAAGATGGTGTGTGGATTGTTCCATGCTGAAGTGAATACTGATTCCATTGCCACTGTACTTGTCTGGTTTCCTCAAAGTTCGTTCTTTTATGTGTTGATTAGATGGTTGTCAGGTTCAGATGGGTAGATCCGGCGTAGCAAAAATGGATGCCATAAGGCATACAGTGTGATAATGGGCATACAGCTGCCATAGAAGTGAAAATACACAGTGTTATATGGTAATTAATGTCCTGCAATTTAATTTTTTGGTTATTCTCACTCAAAATCAAATCCCCTTGAGGCCCACACCCAGAATTCCTGATCCTTCTGTATTATCCACCAAGTGCACCAAGGACCTTGAACAAAAGCAATCCCATGAGTGGTTTTGCCATTGCCTGAGGCAGGAGTAACTCAAATGGTTTTCCCCAGGATATTTCTAGTGTGCAGTACAGGAACTCTCTTCCCTTCTACCGTACATAGAAGTTTTGATTGGGAAGGGCCAGCCTGACTGGCAGAACCCTAAGTGTTGACTGACCATGTGGCTTTTGCTAAATGTGTATCCCAATGTTTGAAGGTCTCACTACCTATTACTCTCAATAAAGACCATTGCATTGTTCTTTATCCAGGGGCTGGTGCATGATAGCAGATGTGATTTACAGACCCATTCAGTGCTATGTTCCTTGGCCCAAGTGTCTATTAGGTTATCTTGGAAATGAGACTCGCTGTCTGACCAAGTTCTTTCTGGGGAAGTATTCTGGGCAGAGGCAGGAAATGCAGGATATGTTTCCAGCCATCCAGTGGTTATTTCCGCCATTGTATGTACATGTACAAGGAACTTGCCTTGGTGGGTTTGTGGGAGTGTAATAGAGTCAATCTGCCAGGCCTACCCATATTTCAGCCATTGTACTTCATACCACAGAGGGTTTGAATGCTTGGCTTGCCTAATTGCAGTGCATGTTTCACATTCGTGGGTAACCTGTACAACAGTGTCCATGGTTAAGTCCACACCTCAACCATGAGCCGATTTGTATGTTGCATCTCCTCCTTGAGGACCAAGCACACCTACAGGGCATTTGTCATTATCCATGAGTCAGTATACAGGTAAAGTAATGGCCATTTTTCTCATTCAGCAATGTCTAAAGCCAGCTGGATAGCTTTCACCTCTGCAAACTGACTCAAGTCACCTTCTCCATCACCAGTTTCTGTGACTTGTCATAGGGACTCCATACAGCTGCTTTCCATCTCTGATGCTTTTCTACAATACAGTAGGACCCATTAGAAAAAAGGCATATTGCTTCTCACTTTCTGATAGTTTATTTTACAGTGGGGGGGCCTTTTCAGTATGTGTTGCCTCCTGGTGATGCCCTCTGGTGAGATTCCAAAATCTATGGCTTCTGGCCAGTCCCTGATCACTTCCATGACTGGAGTTTCCTATTTGAACTCGCTGTGTGATCAGTTCAACCCACTTTATGTAGGATTAGTTGCATAATGTGTAATGGAGACTCTCTCCCTTTTTAACATCTATCCCAGCATGCTCAACCCAGGTACTGAGAGGAGCTGTGCTTCAGTACCAATCGTTTCCAAAGCAACTTTAACCCCTTCATAAGCTGACAGTAAATCTTTTTCAGTTGTAGAATAGTGGGCTTCACATCTTCTGTGTCCCTAAATCCAAAAGCCTAAGGGGTCAACCTCGAGTTTCCCCTGGTGCTCTCTGCCAGAGTTTCCAGGTAGGGAAATTCTCCCTGGGGTAGAACACATTTTTTCACATCTTCATAGCATGGCTTGGATTGGAAAGGATCTTAAAGATTACCCAGTTTCAATCTCCCTGCCATGGGCAGGATTAACACCCACTAGATCAAGTTGCCCAAAGCCCCATCCAACCTGGCCTTGAACACTGTCAGGATAGGACATACCCAGAGAGACAACTTATTTCAGTCTTCACCATCATGATAGTGAAGAATTTCTTCCTAGTATCTAATCTAAATCTCTCCTCTTCCAGTTTAAAACCATTCCGCCTTGTCCTATCACTATATGCCTATGTAAAATATCGCTCCCTCTCTTTTTTATAAGCCCCCTTCAAGTACTGGAAGGCTTCAATGAGGTCTCCCCAGAGTCTTCTCCAGGTTGAACAACCCTAGCTCAGTCAGCCCATGTTCACAGAAAAGGTTCATCTTCTGATCATCTTTGTGGCCCTCCTCTGAATCCATTCCAACAGGTCCATGTCTTCCTTGTGCTGGAAGCCCCTGAGCTGGATGCAGTTCTCCAGGTTGGGTCTTATGAGGGCAGACTAGACAAGGAGGATCACCTCACTCAGCCTGTTGGCCACACTACTTTTGATGCAGACCATAATGCAGTTGACCTTTTAGGTTGCAAGCCCCTACTGTTGGTTTATGTCCAGCTTTTCATCCTTCTTGGCAGGGCTGCTCTCAATGAGTTCACCTCGCACTCTGTACTCATGTCGAGGAATTGCCCCAGCTCAGGTGCAGCATCTTGCGCTTAGACTTGTTGAACCTCATTATGTTCTCATGGGCCCACTTCTGAAGTTTGTCCAGGTCCCTCTGGATGGCATCCCATTCTTCTTTTGTGCACCTCTCAGCTTCATGTCATCTTCAATCTTACAAACTTTTCAACACAGTTTTTCTGGAACCACATACTTAAATTCCTTCAGGGCTGTCTCAGTCTAATGCAGTTCATTCAAAAAAGTTGAAATGAGTAACACCAAGTGAGCTATGTCTTTCATATGAGACCTGTAAAACTGAGGATGAGAAAAGAATCTCCCATTGTTTTATGCAAAATCAAAGCTTTTGCAGTTTAATTTGCAAGCACAAATGTTCTGGTTGTTGACCAGTATGAAGTACATGACAAGAAAAAAAACAACCTAAGACTAATTCTGTAAAACTACTTCTCTTAAAATTATGGCTTCATCCAATTACAGTTGAATACCGGGAGTAGGATCTAACTTATGGACTTGAAAGAAGATAATAATGTGCACATGCAAAGCCAACTATATGTTAAGTGGTTGTGGGGTTGGCACTATCGTTAAGGGCATCCTTGGCTTTTCCAGTGGAAATGGTGAATTAATCTTAAAAACCATTTACTGATAAATTTCCAAATCAGTATTCTATTTACAAGTTCCTTTTGATATTTATTGCTCATAAGCCTATATTATTCGTGAAGCATTTACAAATTCTGGAAAATCCTTAAATGTTTAGGATCTCTGACAGTGAGATGAAGGGTTCCAGCTTGTTCCCTCTAGGGCCTAATCTGATTTTGAGTTTAACAAGATGCTGCCTCTTTACTCACGGAAAATGCCACTTGTGTCAGTGGAATTTTTTTCTGAGTGCAGATAGATTTGACTAATTGAAATGAAATAATTGTCTTTTTTAGTTTGCTAGGGCTAAATTGCCCTTGCTCATGCTTACTTATGCATTGTGTGGTCCCATCACCTTCAGAGGGGTCATCTTATGAGTTGAAATTTGGGTTTTCCATGAGCATGAGTAACCAGATGTAGCCATTTTATATGAGGTAACTGCTGTGCCTATTCATCAGATCTCCTTTCACATCTCAATTAAAAACAATTAAAAATTGAACACACAATTAAGTTGTTTTTAAAAGTAAATTGTGTCACTATCTCATATTCATTCAAAACCGTTTTATATGACATCCTTATCTGTCTAGGTAGTTGCTAATTTGTTAGCATGGTTAATCCAACTATTTTTTCCAAGTTTCACTAATGGAGTCATCTGGAGTCAGTTGTGAAGAGGTCTGCAGCACAAAAAAACTAGTATTACAACTACTACTACATTACATGCCGAAGAAAGGAGACTTTAGTCACACAAATCCATACTCTGATACGACCTCTCAGTGAGGGCCTGTAGGAATTATGGTCTGTGGGAATTATTCTTGAGAACAGATTCTACAAGAGAGACTAATTCTATGGTAGTGTTCATGTAGACTACACACTTTCATCTTCCAGTGTAGAAACGGGCTAATTTATTAACCTTGTCCAGACCTGTTGAAATCTATTTCAGTTCTCCTGGTTGAATCCTGAATCACTGCCTCAGCATAACAGAAATCTTGGCTACTATACAACATTTACTTATTTTAGATGTGTATCTCCTATAAGAGATAAATATTTTTAGACACACCTAACAACTATTTTTTGACTGCACTGCAAACCAAATTTTGCTTTTTAGCTTATATTTTTTCCTTTAAATTACAGAACACCATGTTTGTAAACCAACCTATACTTCAGATCACCACTGCTCTTAGTAGTATGGTGAATGAAGTAGTTGACTCCAGCAAAGATTTATCAAGTATAGGAGCTGATGATCCAGCCCATTATGTGATTCATTATGTTGTAGGGGTTTAAAAATCATCATGGGATCTAAATTTGAAGGAGTTTTGGAGGTATTCTAGTTCATGAAAATCCAGTGGGTGGAATGATATTGTGGCTTAGCCTAGTTTTTGTCATAATTCATAGAGTTACATTCTTCCTACCCTTGTAACAGTGCCTTGCCTTCATGCTCAGCTCACTTCACTTCTGATGTGCACTATGATTTTTATGCTTAAAAAATCATGCTGAGTTACAATGGTTTTTTAATAAATTACACTGGAATTCTTGAAGGTGAATGTGCTCAGTGGTCCATAGGTGTGTTCAAGCATAAGGAGATCAAGGAACAATATTTAGGGCGTATCTATGGAAAATTATTGTTATAATAAGATCTCAAATTATGCTTCTCCTTATTCATAAAGTTGTCCAGCATTATAATTGACTATTGTGCATTTATTTACTATTAGCTTTCCTGACAAATTAAAAAAAAAAGCCCCACACAAATCATTAAGTAATTAATATACTTAGTCTAATTCAATTTGGAACAGTGGACCTACACTACTGCAAATATAGTTGTAGAGAGAATGAACTACGATAGGCAAATCTGTTAATAAACTGATAAAGTGATTATTTAGTAGACAAGAAGCACCAAAGTCCAAAACAGTGTTACATGAACTTCATATTTAATGCATTTCTTTTCAGGATTTCCTCACATTTGCCATAATGGAAACCCACATCTTCTATTTAAAATTATACCATGTAAGGAATACCTTAAAATACAATGGAAGCTGTTCAGTGAAATATATTTATACAGATTGCATATATAAATTTGAATCAAATGTGGCGAAAGGATTGTTGACTCCTCCTGACTTGATACTACATTAAAACCAAGGATTAAACCTTCTCTCCAGGTAGGCCTTCAGGCTATTGCATCTGTGAGCTAACAGACTGTGAGTGTTGAAAGTTTAGCAAATCTATTGTAACTATGTACTTGACTCCACTCAGAAGTGGATTAAGCCAGGGAATTCAAACTAGCTATGTTTATGGATAATCTCATTTAGACAAGTAGAGTCTGAGACAGACTTTTGTCAGTTCCTATTCAGAACCTCTTCATAGAATCATAGAATCACAGAATATTCAGAGTTGGAAGGGACCATCAAGGATCATTGAGTCCAAACCTTATGTTGGGAGATCAAACCTGCAGTCTTGGTGTTATTAGCACCATACTCTAAACCTCTGTTTTCTGGAGGCAAATATGGTTTCTCCACTGCTACTTACTGATCATTAGAACTGTGTGAAGCATGAAAATAATATGGCTTGAGGGATATCCTTACCATGTTTTCTATTCACATCTTATTGCAGAGCATGAATTTTTTTGCCTTAAATTTGACGTTTTTGATTTTTCAGTCTTGGGTTAGGGTGAGAAGATTAAATGTAATAAATATAAAGTATTCATGTTTCCTCAAATTTCCTTATAGCCAGCAATCTTAACATGCTGCACAATGTTAAGATTGAAGAGATTAGCAATTGATGGAAAAAGTTTTTTTAAATTATAAAGTTCTGTTTCAAATGCTTATCCATCCTCAGATATGTTGTCCAAGACATATTGCTCATACTAAATATATATTTTATCTTTTTGGGGTAAAATCTTGATTACATGAAAATCAGCAAGAATAATTTTCTTAATTTTCTGTAATCTCATTATAAAACTTGATAATATGTATTGGGATTAATTCATATAATATAAGGTATAGTAACTGCATAACTGTAGGAGGAACTACAACTGAATCATGGAGTCATAGTTTCTTCCTTGTAATTTTCTTAATCTTGGAAGGGTAGGAGTCCTTACATGATGGCATTTTCTGACTGTCCTATGCAAGTAGTAAGTCTGTCACACTGCTGACTGGTGGACTGCAAGAAGATATGAGCATTAAGTAGTAAGCAAATAATAAAAACAACCTAAATAGTGCCTTTGATCATGAAACATCTCAAATTACTTCCCGTGTATAAGAAAATTTGCAAGATACTTGTGATAGTAATAATACGGAAAGATAAATGTGGTAATTAGAACAGCTTCATAATAGCTATCTATTACTGTAATCAATAAACATGCATGCAGAAATTTTAGTAGTCTTGTTAATGTTTATATTAGTGTCACGGTTTAACACCAGCCAGGAACTAAGCACCACACAGCTGCTTGCTCACTCCCCCACCAGCAGGAAGAGAATTGAAAGAGTAAAAGTGAGAAAACTCACGAGTTGAGATAAAGATAGTTCAACAGGGAAAGCAAAAGCCACAGATGCAAGCAAAGCAAAACAAGGAATTAATTCACTGCTTCTCATGGTCAGGCAGGTGTTCGGCCATCCTCAGGAAAGCAGGTTAGTGTGGAATGGTTACTTTGCAATTCTGTCCCCACTGCAGCTACTCTTCACTGCTCTCCAACACCATCAATCACTGGAAAATCATAATGGCAAGCTATTCTAATGCCAAGAAAGGATATGAAATATGCTGTTGGAAGGCTTTTATTATGGACATTAAAATGTGAATTATTTTTTTAAAAATGACTAATTATGCATGTGAAGAAATAGCCCAAGGAAAATAAGACAAAAGGCAGTGAACTTCATTAGAAAGGGCCAGAAAAGTCAACAAAAGTTATGCAATTTCACTAGAAAAAAATCCATGTGATATAGACTCATTAATCAATAGGAAAGAAAATAAAATAATGCATGATGTACAGAAGGCAAGTGTGGTCTGTTCTTTTGTTGGTTTTGGCTTTGTTTGTTTTTTTTTCTTTTGCATTTGCACTTTAAAAGGATATAGATATATAGACCTTTAACACTTCTCAGAGTAAACTTCCAGAGCATGCTTAAAAAAGTCAGTGTAATTTGGAAACCTTTGTAAATACTTTTGTGGGCTAACAGAGTATTAATGTGGTCACAGATAACTGGAAAAATCAAATATAGTCTTCAATTTTTAAAAATGAAAAAAAAACCAGGGAATAATAACTCAGGCAGAGTCACTTTGATAAAAAGTATCAGAGCAAAACATTAGATAAAATACTTAAAATTCTCTAAAAGGAATGTTGAAACATAACTAAGTTTATAAAGAGCAAATTGGGTTAAATGAGTCAATACTTAATTTTTGTTTTTTTGTTGATTAACTAACTTTGTGATTGAAAGATACATAGATGTGACATACTGCAACCTTATGAATACACTGAGCATTTTCTTACCCATTCTAATACATCAAATCTGCCCAAAACTGGGCCAAAGACTGCACTTCTTTTGCCCAGCAGTGGCTAAGAAGTACTGTATGCTAGGTAATCTCTACACCTGCTGCAGTGCAGTGTGTCTAACTCAGTAAGTAGTAGGGATATACAGTAGACTAATTGCAGAAGGTAAGCATGCTTTAAGCAGTCAGCTGCCACACTATAGCGCACACTTCTTCATGATATTGTTGATGGCAGTCAGCAACTATACAGAAAGCTCCTACATCCTCTTAGAGTAATCAGTTGTGCTATGGAGAGGGTCCTATGGACAGTGAGGATCGAGGAGGAAGAAGAAAATTTTGAGTTGGATAGTATGAGAGAAGGAGATATACACAACAGTGTATGGGTAGATGATGGTAGGTTATATGATGGCTTAGTGCAACATCAAATAAGAATAGTTATTCAATATTGAAAGCTGGATTTTTCAATGACCTGCCCAACCATTTTGTTTGAAAATGCATGCCATAAACAAACTGGAGAAGTAGATTCTATGTGCAATTGCAACAAAATAAGTGCACACCACTCTAGTTCTCTTTCTCTAGAAGAGTTCTTATTATCAAGTGGACAGGTCATTTGAATGTCCTATCCCAAACTATGTGCAATATTTTAGTTAACTGTTTGAATGATGGACTAAAGGCTACTATTCAGAATTTTATAGCTATTGATATGTTAGGAGAGGAGATTTCAAGAACAGAGATAGACGTGAAAGATATTAAATGCATTGTTGACTAATTGGAAAGAATACAAAATTGGTTAAAAAGAGTAATTAAAGTTAAAAATAATACTACATATAATGGAGATTCAAGAGTACAAAGACACAGGGAGAAAAGGCTATTTGTGCTTATACTGTTTAAAATACTATGAGTTAAAAGATACATTTAATTTTGGAATTAATATCAGCAAAAAGAAAGTTAATTATTAGATAAAATAACTGTCAATGTTATTTGAGAGAATAGAATTTCCAAGATCTCTTGATATAAACTTGATAGGAAAAGGTGGTACTTGGTGATTTCAATTTTATTGATTTGTACATGTAGAAAAGGTGAAAACAGTAAAATTCTGGCTAATTAGAATTAAAAATATTTGTCAAAAATAAATATTTATGTAGAAGTTTTCTTCAGAAAAAAACTTTAGTTTCTGCAAAGGTGTTCTTGGAAAACTTGGTTGCAGGAACAGAAAAATGTAATGTGAGTTACATGTTTAGTTCCATGGTTATAGGAATGAATTGCAAGTATTTGAAAACTTAAAGCAGAGATTTATTAGTTAGTTTGATGGAAATTTGTAGACTGAAATATTGTTGCGCCACATAGCCTAAGTTAATTTGTTCACAAACCGTAAGCAAAAAGATGGGCTAAGTTTATTACATTTCTCAGAGAGAGTGTCAGTTGGCCAGTAAAACTCAGTTGTGACAACATCCATTGTTTAATACTTAAAAGTTAATCAAACAGCACTGACAATATGCAATCAACATCTCATGCATTCTTTTGTTTCTCTTGATTCATTTACTGTAGTCAATGCATCACATTGCTCAGTTTACCTGTTCAAACTTACACAGTCAGTCTTTATCTTATGGATTAATCAGTTATTTTTCTTCAGATTGCTACTGACTAGGAAAGGGTACAGTCATCTTCTCTTTCTCAGATAAGAAATGTTGATTTCTTAACTCCAGAAGCCGAGTGATCACCTGCACAAATGCTCCATCCCTTCATCTGGGCACTACTTCTGAAATGCAGTATTACTATAATTGTCTGCTGTTGTTGATTGGAGAGATGAGCTAACTGTAGCTATTCATCCTCGTCACAGAGTTAAAGATATGAAGGGATTAAAGGCTGAGTAATTTAGCACGAAGCACTAGGTGTTCTAAATGCCATTGCCTTGAAAATCCTTCCTTCAGATAGATGCAATCTGTGGTTTTGCTTGTGAGGGAAGTAAACAGAAGAAAAAGAGAAAGCCCCATGTCCCATCACTACAGGTTCTTGTAAAAAATCCCTCTCCAGTTTACTTGTAAGTCCTCTTTAAGCACTGGAAGGTGCTATAAGTCTCCCTGAAGCCTTCTCTTCTCCAGACTAAACAACCCCAGTTCTCTCAGCCTCTTTTCACAGAAGTGCTCCTGCCCTCTGATCGTCTTCATGGCCCTCCTCTGGACTCACTTCAGCAGGTCCATGTCCTTCTTCTGCTGCTGGCAGTGCTAATACCAAGATAGGAGACAATACCTGAACAACAGAAATGTGATAAATTTGCCTTTTCCATCATTGCATCAGACTAGCTGAAGGCTGTTGTAGTCATACATGACATTACATCACTCCATTTGGTGTAACATTACTTTCTGGTGGCTAGGTGGGAAAAAATAAACTTAATATTTGGAAAAATAGAAATTGGGCCTTTGACAAATTTCTCAAAGGTCATATAAAACCATTTTGATGTAATTATATTTCTAGATGCTGGAAAGAACTATTTCTTTTAGTAAGCACTCCCAAGGCTCCATATAAATATATTCCTCATTATTTTATAAACCTACAGTACAAGAAGAAAATTAAAAACATAATTTGAGTAGTTCAATGCCTATGAGTAGACATGTAGTTAAAGAACACATTTTCCACAGTTTCTGTAGGAATCCAAAAACTAATGGCAAAAGAGTTGAAGAAACAACAATGATGTGATAGCTAAATATGCCCAATGGCAACACTGGGAAAAAGTATTAGTTGCTCTTCATCCTGGCTTCCTATGTGTCCCTTTCGTAGCCTATTTAGTTGGGCTGATGGATACAAATGTGAATTTTCTGTTGGGGTTGAGTCTTGCTTGTGATATCTTTATGTGCTACATAATGCAGTGTAATGTATTTCTTAATGCATGCCCAAGTCAGATTTTGATTCTGGATTTTCATGTTAAGTGACTGTTAAATTTAAAGTTTACTCTGCCCTTGGCAGTCTCCCAGTCTTCTTTCTGAACAAGTAAATGACTTTATGGTCTTCCTGTCTGTCAGGTTTCTTTATATCTGGAGTTATTCATGACCCTTACACTTCCTTACCTCATACTGCATTTGATAAAAGAGGATTGGAACATTCATTTTTATATACTGATAGGAAGGCAATACATAGCTTTTGACTGTTTGGTAAGAGTGTATTGGGAGAGTATATCATACATACTAGAGAGCATACCTGTAATATCTCATTTATGATGGTCAGAGCAAGTGAATGTCTCCAAAAGCAAAGGGGATGGGAGATGAATTCGGAAAAAAAAATAAAAAAGGAAAAAAAGAAGAAAATTTCTTCTAGATTGGATGTTATTGTGATTGTCAATTAGCCATACAGAGCAGAAAGTAGCTTTGCTCAACAAAACCTCTCTGGGAAAACAGATTTCACAAATGGGAAGCCATGGAAGAGGAATTAAATGGCTCAACAAGTGTGTCAGCGAGAATTTGTGTCAAAAGTAGAAACTAAAGCTAGGTTTGTCATATCCTCACCTAAATGTGAGTTCCTTCTTTCTTCTTATGATTCTCATCTCCACAAAATACTATCCTAGCTTTATGGAAGGCACTAGAAAAAGTGAGAGAGGAAAAGAAAGAGACATCTCTGGAAGAAGAGAAGGAATGTTCTTTGTGGCATATTTTGGGAAAAGAGTCCAAGAAGGACAAATATAAACAGTCATTTAAAAAACAGGCTTCCTGCTTTTCTTGCTTTGTTCTGATTCCTCCCACTCATCAGTAAAATGAAAATATTATACAAAAACTTCCAGGAAAGTGATTTCAAGGAAAAAAGAACTAGTTAGCAACTTCTATAAATAGGCCTTTTGTTTCTTTCAGCTCTTCTGCTTTGTGGTCAATGCTTCTCCCCTGTCAAACAGGTTTATTTTCCCAATGCAGTCTGCTTTAAGTATATTAAAATTAATATTCTAAGGCAGATTGTTTAAGGATTTGACAGTGTTTAAAGTTTGCCTAGAGATTAGTTGATGTTGATGTAGATAACTTCTGTATAAACCAGGCTTAATATTCGGATACATGATAGAAATCAACTGTTCACAGCAGCTTCATAGAGTGCCTCTTGCCGGCAGAGTGTCTGTATGATCTGAGGACTGTGACTGCTGAGCCCTGAAGGAAACAGTTGCTTATTGAAGATGTGAATGACCTCAGCTATCTGGCCCTACTGTCAGACTTTACTGCTGTCCTCATAAAGCTGGCAGGAACTGATGTTTGCTTCCTCCCCAGTCTTCCCCAGGTTAGACAATATTCTTCAGCACCCCATTTCCCTGGCAGTTTGTGTGAATGCAGCAGAATATGAGAGGGTGCAGCTAAAGTGTGTCACAGATTCCCCTCTGCTGCTCTTTTACCTTGGATATGACCCATAGCAGAGGTTCAGACAGTCAGCCTGCTCAATGGGTACCTTCAACCACTGTAGTAAGACTGAGTATAGCCCACCTAGAAGGACCTTTGGCCCAGGTCAGTTTTGAACTTAAAAATAAAAGGCAGACATTTGTTAGTTTTTTTTTTCCTTTATAAACTAAAATAGTGTTGCGAGTTTATAAGCTGCAATAAAAGGGAGGTACATATGTGTAAAGAAATAAAAAATTCTGCATTCCATAAGATGGTATTATTACTTTTAAAAAATAATCATAGTAAATATGACACTTTAAATTATCTGAGGTCCAAAGTTTATTATAATTTTTATAATTAATTCAAATCACTAAAAATATTTAAGTGGTAACATTCATTACTGTTTTTTTTCAGATGTTTATAAAAATTTAATATCAGATAAAATATAAGATTATATTCAGATTAAATTACCTTACTAATTGTAAGGAGAAAAATAATTAAAAAAACTAGAAATAGAAAGCAGGAGTAAAGGAATATTCTAAATGTTTAAGTAATACTCTTTGCTTGTTTGCTAGTCTCAGCTGGGAATAGAAGTGGTCATTTATTTTACTTTGATTCAAAACAGTGGTTTTCAAAATAAGTTCCATAGATCTTTGGTAATGTCCAGATTATGTCTACTGGGCTTCAGTGAGAATTGAGAAAAATCATTAATAGATTTGCCTTTTAGGAATCCGTACTAATGAGAAATTTGAGATCATGTGGCTGGTTGACAAAGGACTGAAACTAAGACTCTGGGATTGGTGCTGGGGAATTATAGCATTTCTCTCAGGGGTGCAGAGATGTGAGAGAGTTTTTGGAGTGCACATAAGACCTGAGGGGAGATAATAGCTGATGTTTGATGACTTTTCATGTTGAAATTATGATAGTGTTACAGAATTTGAAGATAGTGCTGCAATTTTTATTACCAAGAGTGGTCCTGGTTTTTACCTTACTTACATTACCACTGTAATTCCATGAAACACCACATTTACTTCTGATTTACATGACTGTTAGTGAGGCAGGAATTTAGCTCACTCAATGAAACCGATGCTGACTATGCAGTTCTAATATTTTTTTTTGTTGTTTGTGTGTATATCCTATGCTACTTTGGCTGGTGACTTTAAGTTCTTTGGGAGAAGGAATTGTTGTCCAACATGTTCATAGATATTT
Source organism: Cephalopterus ornatus (assembly GCA_013396775.1). Lineage (NCBI taxonomy): Eukaryota > Metazoa > Chordata > Aves > Passeriformes > Cotingidae > Cephalopterus > Cephalopterus ornatus. Next base: position 37,823 of record VZRE01015036.1, on the reverse strand, counting down.
CCAATGAAGATGCTTTGCACTTATACATCTCCTTAATCTACTTTGCTCATACACCGAGTATTAAAAACTGATTGTTGATTGTTCTTGCCGCTGCACGTTATCACTTCCTCTGTTAATTTTCACTTCTTTCAAATAACCAGACACAATTTTATACATCTTTCCCTGGAACTAATTTTCTTAAATGAACAATTTTTGCTGCTTTTGTCTGAACTCTCTCTATCTTAAAATTGTACTGTCAAAACTTGGGTGCTGGATACCTGCTGATATCACTTCTGCATGGATAGTTTTGCATCCATCTTTTAATATGTCCTATAGACATCTACGGGGTTTTGGGCAATATTGTAGTATGTTTTACTCCTGTTTAGCTTCTGATTATGCACAGAAACATATAATTCTTTCCTGAAGAAATCATACCTGATCTCTTATTTTCTGTTCTATATTTGTATAAATACTGTCATAATGCAATATTTTATTGTTTCACCTTTTTATTTGCAACTGTCACACCAAGCTGGTAGAAACATTTAAATTGTCTAAAAGTAGTCTATTTTTCCTAAAGATGTGAAAAAATCTATTATTGCAGTTCAACTTTGTCTCAGTAATTGATTACATTTGATATATTTCTTACTATAATAAAAATGTACAGATTATCTAATTATCTGCAGCCAATACAAATAATGCTTGTGGAACAGAGCAGCATTAAGAAAATAATCTAAATCATATACAAGGATATATTTAAAAACCCATATTACATTTTGATAGAGATACAAAGGAAAATAAATAAAGCTCTGTCTTTCTCTCTCCGTGACTTTAAGAAAGAGGTGCTTGTAATGTAAGTAAGGTAATGTTACAGTTTACCTGTTCCTGAAGGTCTTCCTAGATAGGACACATCCTCCCAGTAATTAGAGATATTTCAGACTCTCCTAAATGTCAGCTCTGGAGCTGTTTCTCACTTTCTGGGGAAGAGCTGCCAGTCAGAACTTGCCATGAAAAAAAAGCACTTAGGTCTTCTCCTTTCATCAGCAGGGTCCTCAAAGGTCTCAAAGGAAACACTTTTTTTCTCCCTTCTCCTTTCTCTACAGCAGCTATTTTCAGTCCTTTCCTCCGCTTCCCTACAGCTTTGGAACCAGGCAGGGGAAAACATACTCAGGTGAATCCTTTCCCCTGGTGGAGGGAAAAAGAGGTAAAAGTATTACAGCTCCTGAGGGAGCAGAAGTGACTGCTTATGGATGGAAGCGAACTGGAAGCCAAAAAAGTTCATAAACATGTCATGTAAAAGTTGAAATCAAGTGATTACTTGGCTAATTCGAGAGTTGGAGGATGAAGTGTCTTCCTGAGCTGAGGAATGGGTAGCCAGAATGTCTGGGTATGCACAGCCTTTAAGTTAGGTAGACTACTGAACTGCTAAAACTTCATAAAGATGTTCAGAAAAACATCTTTAAGATTTGAAATACTTTAAATTGGAATTTTTGAAAGCTTTAAAGTATCTGAAAAATAGGGTGTTTAACTGATATCAATGGAAATTTCAATAGAGATGGGTAATTCGAAGGTCAATGAAAAATTACTTAATCTTTTCAATTGTAGTTCTATATTCTGAAGGATTACTTAGAATTTGGGAAAAAGACTAATGAGACTATACATGAGTGTTTATTTCAGGGAAACCAGTTACACTGGAAAAACTGTAATATGATTTTTTTCTTGTGTTTTTAAATTTAGAGACAGTTGAATTTCTATTGTTTGTATATTTTATTGGCATTTTCTACAACATAGTATTTCCAGTGAATAATGTGACATTTTATTATTAAGAACCCATTGACTTAGTGAGTAGTAGCTTAAAATGTAATTAACTTCACCTAAAGCCATCTGTATGCTTAACAGGTTAATAAACAGTGGGTAAGGGCTGCAGAGATGGGCTGCATATTTTGAATAATTTTATAGAAAAGCAATACAGGATAAAGGTTTGTTTTGCAATTATTTCTCCCATGAGTTGACATTATTCACTGTGGTAATTTCATGAAATTTTCTAGTTAATTGCTATAATAATTACTGGTGAAGAACCTGTATAATCTAAAAGGTTTAAGTCAGAATACAGAACAGTAGGAGCTGCAAAAGGAAGCAAAACACAGAAACTACAAATGAAGTGAGGAGAGATTACTCAGTGCCAAGCTTCCAGGTACAAAGAACAAATGAAACACGGATTTCAGTAGGAATGTCGCTTGATAATGTCTTATTCACATGGAATTCAGTCAGACATTTTCCTATTTTCAGACCAAAGAATTAAAACACTCAAAACAAACCTTGTCTTCCATTCTCTGTCATTTCCATCTCTCTCTTTCCCTCATTACATTTTTGGACCTAAATAGTCAGTGAGTGAAAGTGGATAGCAAAGTTTCATCTTATTGAATCCATGTCCTGCAATTATTTCAGAGACAGAGTAACTACTTTTTTCTAAGGACTTATTACTTAAAAATAATGTTCAAGTGTTGAAAATTTGCTGCTTTTTAAAGCCACTAGACATATTAGAGGATTGTAAATCTTCGTTTTTAAGGAGGATGCAGACTTCGTGAGTTACAATTCTTACTAAGAATCCCTTTGTCTTATTTAGTACTGATTCTGGGAGCAGAAAAGTGCAAACATCACCATTTTCCAAACAACAGTGGCTTTATTTCACCTAAACTTACCTCATCAATCACAACTTCTAGGATTTTTCTTGTATTACATTCCAACCTACTCTTTCATCGACTATGACGTATAATATTATTATTTAATGGGATGGCAAGTCAAAATTTAAGGAAGTGAGCACTAGTAGGATCCCTCAATATGCTTCATCAGGTGTTGGCTACAATGAACCACACTGGTAATGTTTCAGTATTAATGCACGCAGCATGCAGAACAAACAAGAGGAGTTTGAAGCTTTGGCCCAGTCTTAGAGATTTGATATAATTGGCATAAACAAAACCTGGTGGGATGAGACCTATAACTGGAGTGCCACACTGCATGGTTACAGGATTTCATGCGGGCTAGGCAGGGCAGAAGAGTCATAGAGGAGGTTTGGTATGTAATGGAGGGACTGGAATGTATGGAGCTTAAAACTGGCAATGGCACAGTTGAGAGCCTCTGGGTGAGGATTATGGAACAAACAAATAATGCGGCTGTCATCGTAGGAGCCTACTATAGACCACCTAGCCAGGACGATGATGCTGATGAATTATTCTTCAAGGAACTAAGGGACACTTCCAAGTCACAGAATCACAGAATGTGTGGAGTTGGAAGAGATCCACAAAGATCACTGAGTCCAGCTCTTAGCCCTGCACAGGACCATTCCCAAGAGTCACACCATGTGCCTGAGAGTATCATCCAAACACTTCTTGAACTCCATCAGGATTAATGCTGTGACCACTTCCCTGGGGAGCCTGTTCCAGTGTTCAACCACCCTTTGGGTGAAGAACCTTTTTCTAATATCCAACCTAAACTTCCCCTGGCACAACTTCAGGCCATTCCCTCAGGTCCTCTCACTGGTCACCACAGAGGAGAGATCAGTGTCTGCCCCTCCTCTTCCCCTCACAAGGAAGCTGTAACTGCAATGAAGTTTCCCCTCAGTTTCCCCTTCTCCAGGCTGAATAGACCAAGTGCCCTTAGCTGCTCCTCATCTGGCTTCCCCTCAAGATCCTTCACCATCTTTGTCGCCCTCCTTTGGACACTCTAGTCACTTATTATCTTTCTTATATTGTAGTGCCCAAAACTGCACACAATATTCAAGGTGAGGCTGCACCAGTGCAGAGCAGAGCAGGACAATCTCCTCCCTTGACCGGCTGGTGATGCTTTGCTTGATGCCCCCCTTGACAGAGTTGGCCCTCCTGGCTGCCAGGGCACTGCTGACTCATATTCAAGTTTCTGGCTACCAAGAGCCCCAGGTCCCTTTCCATGGCACTGCTTTCCAGCATCTCATTCCCCAGTCTGTTGGGCAATCCAGGGTTGCCCAATTCCAGGTGCAGAATCCAGCATTTCCCCTTTGTTGAATTTCATATGGTTGGTGACTGCCCAGTCCTCTTATTTGCCGAGGTCTCTCTGCAGGGCCTCCCTGCCTTCCAGGGACTCAACATCTCCTCCCAAGTTTTGTGTCATCTGCAAATTCGCTTAGTATCCCCTCCAGTCCTGTGTCCAAGTCATTTATGAAGATGTTGAAGAGCACAGGGTCTAAGATGGAGCCCTGTGGAACGCCACCAGTGACAGGTCACCAGTCTGATGTCACCCCATTCACTGTCACCCTCTATGCTCGACCTGTGAACCAACTGCTCACCCACCACATGATGGGTTTATCCAGCTGTGTGCTGGACATTTTGTCTAACAGGAGGATACTGTGAGAGGCAGTATTGAAAGCTTTACTGAAATCTGAAAGGATTACATTAACTGGCTTCCCCTGATCAGCTAGGTGGGTTACCTTGTCATAAAAGGAAATCAGGTTTGATAAGCAGGACTTTCCTCTCATGAAGCCATACTGGCTGCGACCCATGACAGCACTATCTTTCAGGTCTTTTTCAATACTTCCTAGAATAACCTTTTCCATAACTTTACTAGGCAGTGGTAGAGACTGACAGGCCTTGAGTTTCTGGGCTTCTTGCCCTTCTTGAAAATTGGGACAATGTTTGCCAGCTTCCAGTCAACTGGGTCCTCTCTGAATTCCCAAGACCACTCAAAAATCAAGAGAGGTTTTGTGATTGCATCAATTAGCTTTTTGAGGATTCTGGGATGAATCCCATAAAGCCCCACAGATTTTTAGGGATCCAGCTGGAGCAGCAGATCCCACACACTTTCAGGGTCATCTGGGAGTTGATCATTCTCACAGCCATGGTCCTCCAGCGCAGGGCATTGAGACTCCCCTTGGTCCGTCATCCATGTTGAAGACAGAGGCAAAGAAAGTGTTAAACACCTCTGCCCTGTCTCTGTCCTTGTTTGTGAGGTGACCATCCTTATCCTGTAATGGGCAAATGATATTTCTATACTGCTTATTGACATTAATATATTTGAAAAAACTCTTTTTATTATCCCCCACATTTCTGGCCAGCTTCAACTCCAACTGATCTTTGGCTGTGTGAGTTTTCTTCCAACTATGGCAAGCATCTTTGAATTCTTCCCATGTCACTTGACCTTGCTTCCACTGGGCGTATACCTTCCTTGTCTGCCTTATTTCCAGGAGAAGATTCCTGTTCAGCCTTTTGCCTCACCTGCTTGTCTTCTGACTTTTGGGAATTGCCTGCTGTGCCCTTAGAAGGTGATATCTGAAAAGTGACCAGCAGCGATGGACCCCTGCACCTACAAAAGACATTATCCCAGGGAACCTTACTTCCTAATTCCCTGAGCAGCCTAAAGTCTGCTCTTCTTGTGTCCAGAATCGAAGTTTTGCTGGCACTTTTCCTCCTGTCAACAGAGATTCTAAACTTGTGGTCACTGTGGCCAAGACAGCCACCAGTCTCCACTTTGCTCACAAGATCCACTCTGTTGACAAGCAGCAGATCAAGGAGGGCATCCTTCCAAGTCAGCTCCCTTAGGACATGGTCCATAAAGTTGTCATGCAGGTTTTTAGAAATTACCTGGCCTGGGTTGTACCAGCTGTGTGATGCTTCCAGTCAGTTTCTGGCAAGTTCAAGTCCCCCTCAACTGTGGCATTGCCAGCTGTGAGCTCCATACTTTCTAACTCTTCTATTACATAGAGTCACCACTCGGCCTCTTCTGCCCTGACTATCCCTCCTGAAGTGCCTGTAACTGTCAAACAGTGTGCTCCAGTCACAGATCTAATCTCACCAGGCTTCAGTCATGCCAAACTCTGTGACTGATGTATATAAGAGACCTTGCATCTTTTCCTCGTTCTGTAGCTGCTGCTGACAGGAGACAATCACTGAACAGGAGTTCTCAATCACTGCACTTATTTTGAAGAATGAGCTGCATTTTAGCGACTTTGTTCCAGATAGGAGTTTCCACCTCAGCTATTAAAGTGTTTATTGTAGTATCAATCCAAGACCTCTCATGTGGCAGCAGTAGCATCCTGAAGATTTCTAATAGCTGAAGGACTAAAAAATTAAAACCCTTTAAAAAATTTTGTTAGGAAAATTATAGGTTTTAGTAAGTTTGGTTTTTTTGTTTTGTTTTGTTTTTTCTTTCTGACAGAAAATGTTGTTTTATTGGAGTCAGTTTCCCAAATAAACCTCAATTAAAAAAACCTCAAACAAACACAGAAACACTGTCACCAAAACCCCTATTGCTTTTTCTTTGCTGAAATGTTTCTTATGAAAAAACATGGAAACTTCAGTATTTCATCTTGTTATTAGAAGTTGAAATCTGAAATACAGTGTTTCAAATACATCCAAAAAGAAGTTTGAACTGTTTCATATTATATACATATATGCATTTTTGAAGGTTTTTTCTGAAGTTATTTGCAATTCCTTCTGAAAACAAAAGAAAAACTACATATTTTCCACAGTTGGGATATTCTTATTATCATGCGTGTCCATTGAAATGCAGATGCTACAAAATTAGAATCTGAAACTTCTTTGAGAAACCAAGTGAACTCTGTTTTGATATAGGTTAAATAGGCTGAAAGTTCAAGGCAGTTTCAAGAAATACACAAAGCTCTTCAGACAATATTTTAGTAATTCATGATTTGACTGAATAATAAAGTAAATCTGGTATTTGGGGCAATATTTGGTAAGTGAAAATTACTAAAACAGAAACATCGAAGTGAAATGCAAATGAAAAGTGTACGTATAGACTTGATTCAGCAATGACCACTGTAGTCCACTCAAATTTCAACCAGCTGATTTGTGCTGGACATCTATGCAGTTATATTAGAGGTTAGAATCAGCAGCACTTATTTCATAGCATAATTCAGGGTATCTATTTTGTTGTGACACACTAAACAAAATGCTTTGCAGTACAATGAAAATTAATCTAAAAAAACCCCAGGAATTGCTTATTTATCAGGTGTTAGAAGATCAGAAAAAAAAGAAAAGCTTGTTATTTTAATTAGGCTCAAAAGCTACTTTGTTCTATATAAGTGTTTTGTGTTGGTGTATATGCTCTTAGAGTAAACTCAATAAGTTGGATGTGCTTTTGAGTGTGCTAAGTTCTCTTCTGTGAATTTGTCTAAATAAAAAAAATGAGAGGAGACAAATAGCAAGATTTGATTTGAGTGAGGCAGAAGGAAAGGCCCTCTGGAGCATACTTGGCCATTACAACTTTCCAACTTTTACCCATTTCCTAAAAGTCTTTTTACTTTTTGTGCTCATCTTTGATAATGTGAAGCTTACCTCTTTCATCTTGAATAATTTACATTTACACAGGTTTCAGCTGGCGGAGGTTTCTCTTGGTGGATGCATGATTATTTCCATTTGCGTCATTTTTTGCTAGTTTATTCTTTCCTATTAAAGCACATTAAAACTTTTCTTGGGAAATAATGTGCCTACTTTCATTAGATGTACACCTTTTCTCTTTAATTAGACAAAATATTCTTTACTTATTACTGAGGCAAACACTGTAAACCAAATGAACTTTTATGTACAAATTAATGCTTAAAATAAAACCCAAACTGTTTTTTCTGTGAGTCCAGATCTACTGTTCAAAGTTGTAGTGTCTTCATTTCAATGTACATTTCTCTGGGATATCTATAAAGCTGAAAAGTAACTCTAAATAGCACTCACTCCAAATTTGTCAGCTTTCTTCCTGTCTGGTAGGTCTGAAATTTATCCTAATTTCTGCAATTTCTCTTTACTGCTGTGGGATGCTGAATAGTCAGGCCCAATAAACTATGAGTGTTTGGGGTTTTTTTAAACTTCTTTTTTACAAGGTTTCTATCCCCTTATCCCATTCATCTTTCCCCCTTCCTTCCCCTTCTCTCTTCTCCAACAAAGTATGTGTCGTGAGTTTATGTAGTTGAATATAAAGGGATTCACCCTTTAAATCTGCCTTTCCAGGACCAACTGTCTATATGGTTTCACACTTGCAAAAGAGAAGGAAAACACAAGGGCAAAATTACTTGCAAATCAAAATAGCAATGTTCTAACTTATTGATTTTGTTGACAATGCATAATGAGACTGCATTCTGGTAAAACTCTTTACCCACAAAACTATTAATAAAACACAAAAGAGAAAAAATATCAATTAATTTATACCCAGTTTATAGTTTAATACCCAGTTTATACTTTAGAAGGTTAGTTGTTTGGGTTTTTTTACTAAAATGTTGAAGTACTTCTCTACTTTTAATCAAGACTTCAGTACTGGTGGTCTTATGAAATATTTGTATTTAACATTCAGTTCAGTATTGCTATAAAGCTCCAGATCATATCCACAAAACAAATTTACTTTGAAGTTGCTCTAAATTCAGACCTAGTTGTTCCTAATCTGAAGTTTGCATTGGCACACACTCACAATAAAAGAAGTCCTCCTCCAAATTGCAAACTTGTTCTGCTAAGTCCTGATAGAATCTTGGGTCCATATAGATGCTTCTAAGACTTTGATCTTCAAATGATGATTGACCTAGATTGATAAACATCTTCAAAATTCTTTCTGAAGAGGATAAAATCTCGTGAGGCTCTTGAAGGATCCATAACTCCACACCTAGTCATGTGAATTTCCATAACCAACCATTCCAGATGTTTGTTTGAGCTGTGTTTTGCATCATCTTTGCTCTTCCCTGTTCTTACCAGACTGGGAAAGAAGCAAGAAATACTGAAAAATAGACTCTTTCCATGGCATTTGAAGCCCAAGAAGAAAAAAATATCCTGGATGTTTTCTGAAAAATTAAGACATTTAGTCAAGTTACACTAATCACCTAAACAGCTCCAGCTGCACTGGCTTTTATTATGACAACAGTACATAGGGGCCACAGCTGGTAGATGTTATGTTCCATACATGAACTGTTCTAAGCGCAAAAATACAGTCAGTGCCTCTAACAGTTTGGTCCAAGCTGTATATCATATGGGAAAAAAATTATGCAGTGCAGAAAAGGAATTTAAAGAACTATAAACTATGTTTATATAATTAGTCATAAGGTATTTTGATTATTGCTTATAAATAGAGTGTCATTTAACTGCCTTAATTCAGATCTGTCACACTCTCAAGTGTTCTTCCACCAGTACAATTTGAAGGAAAGGAAAAAAGTATCTTGTAGATCATTTTAAGGAATGTGTTTAACTTCAAAATAGTATAGGTAGGCAAACAAACTGCTTGCTTTCTTATGGGAGTACATGTACATGTATGGGAGTGTGCCTCTCCTTGCTGACATCTGGTAACCAGCTAAGCAGATAGCTGTTGGGTTTTTATTATGTATTAACTAATGATGATACTCTATATCCAAAAATACATGGACACATCTATATAGTGCTGTTAGCGTTGAAGAACACTAACGTCAACATTAAAAGATGTCTGGACAAACTTAATGGATACTTTTTTCAGTGCTTTATGTGCAGCATTCTGCGAAAGTCCTTAACTGCTCTTTCACAGACTAAGGATTTCCACATGACCTCTCAATCACTACCTGGTTTTGTTTTTCCTTCCTCACTACAGCACTGTAGACATTCCCCATTTTTGTGAAGGGAGTTTTTGTTTTAGACTGACGCAGCCCGCGGGAGAGGAAGGCTGGTCCACTCCGGGGTAGAGCAGGTGCTATGCCTCGGCTAGCCGAAGGGCTGCGGCATGCACTCTGGGCCTGAGGAGCTGTGACGCAGGGAGGCAGAAACCACGCAAGCACACAGCACCAGGGACCGGGTGGGAGTGAACTTTATTTAGATGGTGGTGGCCGCTTTTATAAGGTTTGCCATGGAAGGGTCTGGAAGAAAAGCGGAGCCTACCAAATAAGGTAAAACTCGGAGGTGCGGGTTTACAAACTTGGGAAGGATAGGTGGAGGAAAGGGAGGCTTCTTTTCAAATTTGAAATGGGGAAGGTAACATGGACACATATGGTAACTGGGAGAGACTGTGACCTTATAAGGAATAACAACATTAACAGAGCTTAAACCGATTATATACGAACGAATAACAAAGTATTTAACAATTATAACTACATAACCTTTGTCTTAAACTTGTTGTAAGGCTCTTCTGTAAAATGAGTTCCCACATCAGACATGTTTGGTGATGAGACTCATCACAGATGATATTTTAGTGCTTCGTAGATATTCCTTTGTTTTCACAATGATTCATCAAAGTAAGGCAGCAGTAATATCCTCCCCCTCCCTTAGAAATAGGAAGGTGAGTCAGAAAATGATTATAGTCAAAATTATTCATTAATTCTGAATATCTAAATGAAATGTGAAGAACCTTAGTTCTTAAAACTGTTGTTGCATAACTCCTTGTATATTCAAGAACAAGTTCAGTTGCACATATGACAGCATATCACTTCTGAAAATCATTGTGCAAACATGAAGTTGCATAATTAATGCAACTGTAAAATGTTTGGTTTACATTTTAATTCTGTGAAAATATATATAGGAAATACAGTGTTCCAGGATCTCATTATTGCTTTAACCATGAACTCAGGCTTTGTTTTTCTCTCTTTGTTCTCTTTATTTATGAAACAGTCTTTCAGCTTGTGCAAATAATTTTTGTTCCTGTAGAAATCAATTTTGTTTTTTACACAAACAATATTTATTTGTGTTCACTAAACCATATTCCTTTTGAATGCTTCTAGGGATAGTGATTCTACCATTGTCCTGTGCAGCCTATTCCAGTGCCTGGTCACCCTTTCAGTAAAGAAATTTTTCCTAATATCCGATCTAAACTTCCCCTGGCATAAATAAAGGTTATTTCCTCTCATCCTGTCACTTGCTGCCTGGGACATTGACCCCTCCCTGGCTACAACCTCCTTTCAGGTCTTCCCTGATCCTCCTTTTCTCCAACTCCTGGACGTTAGGTCCCTTAGGGTCCATCAGTCATGTAGGACTGTCATTTGAACCAGCTGTGTAAGGCTTACTTGAATAAGGAACTGTCATCTCCAAAGTGCAATGCTAGAAACTAATGCAAACCTTTTCTTTCACATTTTACAGGTATAGAGTGACAACTGAATTGTGAAGTTTCAGGCCTGGAGTTCAAATCCAAAGCTTTAGAGTAGTGTTCACTTTAGTGATTCAGGCTGTTCTTTTATTTTTTTTTCCAATATAGATTTCATCTATCCCAGGCTGTTTATTGACAATTTTTCCTGGTCTCTGTCTAATCTCTATTTCTGATCTGTTTTTCAATCTACACAGTCTCAATCTTCATTATTTTTTCAGTGTAACCTCTGTCTGCTTACTCATCTGGTCCTAGTGTCTTCCTATTACCCCTTCCTGTGTTTTACATACAACCCCAGGAGGATGTGTGATACATTAAGGAGTTTTCATTCCAGTTTTTGATTTTATTTTTCATCTCCAGTGGTTTGCAGAGTCTTGTGTCTCCTTTTCTTGGATTTTGTCAGACTTTCTACAGCCTCCCCACTTCCCCGGTTTCTCCTATTCCTGACAAACACATCTTTGGCCCAAAAGATGCAAAGACTGCTTCTGGCTTCTGGCTGCTTGAACTACAACAAGAAGAAAAAGATTGCCTTTGAACAAGACTGAGATCCACAAAGAGATAAAAACACTCCAGAAATACAACTGCAAGTACCGATTGTGAGAAGATCAGTTTACAATTTTTTGTAGATTAATTTATTTTGAGAAATGTAATAATATTGCTTTTTTTTGCTGGATTTAACTTTCTACTCCCTGGACGTTATATATGTTGTTATCTTGTTCCCTTGCCTGGCAGAAGCTTGGGCTGCAAAAATTCCAACTCTGTGAGCCAGATTTAGCATGAGGAGATAGGGCTTAGGCATGTGAGACACACCCATGTCAGGAACCACTCAGCTGAGGCATGCCTCATGCAAATTTAACCTTTCAGAATCATTCTTTGTCTCTTACAAGTTTGAGAAAATATAGAAGGCAATTACTGAAAGATTTAGAGCCTGTAGAAATGTGTTTAGGTTTGCCAGCTTTCAAAAGGAATAAGTTATATTCCTGGCCCATAAGCCATCATTTAATAGAATGCCCATGACCCTCCTTCAATGAGTGAAGATTCTAGTTAAAAACCAAATGTTATCAGACTTTTCATTCAAGAACAAAATCCTGTGTTTGCCACTGGCCTCATTCTTGGAAACAGCTGAGCTGTTTTTGCTTAAATTTTCCAAAGAAAGGTCATCCCAAGGCTAAAGCTCAGCATGGAAAATGTCAGTTTAAAAGATTTAAGAATTACACTTAAAACTCAGTCTTGAGATATGTAGTACAAGACAATTCTAGCATATAATATATTAATAATCTTCTCTGTTTTTCCACATGCAGATGCAGCCTCTGGAAAGTGCTCAGTTACTGCCCCGATGAAATCACTTCAAGTGTTACCTTCAATTTAGTGGAGTGTGCTTAGACAACTGCTAAACAATTGAGCACTTATCAATATGTACAGTAGTTACCAATGCTTTTCAGTACTTTTAGATGCAAAATGGTAAAAGTAACAGTTTAAAGAAGTATACTTATTTCCTTCAACTGGACTGCGGGCTAGTTTATTGAATATTACTGTCACAGTTTAGAGAGGTGTATTTTTTCGTTTGAGTTTTTTAATGTAATTGGAGAGTGAGTGAATATGTGTACAGAGCTGTGGCAATGATTAATTGTTCAGTACTTACTTGCCATGTTCCAGGCAATAACCTGCTTCAGACTGGGGAAGATATTTCAGAGAGCTGATCTGAAACATTCTGATGTACAGTAGAGTGATTTGCAAGACTTGTTATCTGGCAATATTTACCATGAAACGACAGTTAGGTAATCCTCATAATATAAAAGACAGAGGAATTTTTAATTAGATCCTCTTTACTTCTAAATCACTATGGCATATCTGGCCTAATAAAGGTTCTACATTTAGTAAATCAAATTGTACACATTTAAGTAACCTAGGAAGACTCATCTTTCTCCTCATGGTTTACAGAATGTCACTCAACTGTTCTCATTGCTACCAAAAATTAAACTCTGTAAATATTATGGTTTTTTTAAAGAGGACCTTGGCAGTGGAAGAGGTGTTTCACAACAAATGCAAATTTCAGTATAAAACATTGTGCTGGTTTAAAGGTAAACTGGTAGGGGAAATGAACCCAACTCAAAAGAGATTATAAATCAGAATTACAATTTAATGAAAATAATACAATAAATACAATTAAGCAGACAATTGGTTTTAACCCACAACACTCAGTACCCAGGAGCACGAACAGAATGGTCTTTGTTGGCCACCAGCTGAGCCCCACGTGGTCCCCCTGAGTCCAAAGTAAAAGGAGAGGAAAAACCTGTTGGTGAGACTGGGGGTTGCAGTCTGGTTGAGAGCAGTGGTCGCAGTCCAGTCGAGGTTCTGGTTCTCCTCTGGATTGCACGAGTGGTACCAGAAGTCCCCAGACTCCAAGATTATATACACCCAGGTTCAGGCAGGAATGCCCAGCACCTCCCCCAGGGTGGGGAGTTCCACAATGGGTGATTGTGAGTTCTGGGTGTGAGGACAGGAACATCTTCCTATCTCACGGGCCTCTTAACACCCAGCTCATAGCCTGAGGGGTCAGGAGTGCTCTGGGCAGCTGCTGCAAATGATATATTTTTAACAGTTTCTGGGAAATGACATAGAGGGTGTAGAATACACAGTTTGGGTTACACTCACACAGTGATGGACTGGTCCCGGCTGCTTTAACTAACTGGGACAAACATTAATTTCTATATCTGTCAGTAAAGAAGAGAAAATCTTCACACCCCCATGGTTTTCCACATTTATACTGAATTAAGATGACCTCTTTTTTTTATTTTTATTTTTATAAATTACAGCCTTTTAATGTACTATGAAGAAGCACACACAGAAATCCTACACTTCATATTCACTTTCAAGTCTCTTTGGTCAAAATTAGAAGAGAAAAAGAACTGCATATTTATCCAGAGTGCAGTCTTATAAAGGAAAGAATAGCAATTTTTCAGTTCCCATACATTCCAGTTATCAGTAGCTAATCTTTAAAACCACAAGAGCTTTTGCCCCTCAACTTTAATAGCAATTTCAGTTTTAGCCACTTGTAATTCTGCCCATTATTTTTCAGTGTTTGCAAACCAGGGAACTCGCCAACCAGAAAGTGCTTTAAAATTTTTGGTGTCATGCTATGATAGAAGTCATAATAGCTGCTGCATTGGTGGCATATTTGAACTTTTTTTTGCTAGGCCTTCAGCTGTGGAGACATTTACATTACATTTCACAGAATCACAGAATATGCTGAATTGGAAGGGACCCACACGGAACATCCAGTCCAACCCTTAGTCCTGCACAGGACCATCCTCAAGAGTCACACCATGTGCCTGAGAGTATCATCCAAACACTTCTTGAACTCCATCACGATTGATGCTGTGACCACTTCCCTGGGGAGCCTGTTCCAGTGTTCAACCACCCTTTGGGTGAAGAACCTTTTTCTAATATCCAACCTAAACTTCCCCTGGCACAACTTCAGGTCATTCCCTCAGGTCCTCTCACTGGTCACCACAGAGGAGAGATCAGTATCTGCCCCTCCTCTTCCCCTCACAAGGAAGCTGTAACTGCAATGAAGTCTCCCCTCAGTCTCTCTTTCTCCAGGCTGAACAGACCAAGTGCCCTCAGCTGCTCCTAATCTGGCTTCCCCTCAAGATCCTTCACCATCTTTGTCACCCTCCTTTGGATGGTCTCTAATAGCTTAGTGTCTTTCCTATATTGTGGTGCCCAAAACTGCACACAATTGTGGATGACCATGACTGGCCTGAGCACACAAAGGGTTACGGAAGCAGTGGACATTGCCAGAATGGAAAAGAACATAGCAGAAGATAGGAGGTGGTGACCACAGCCCCTGGACCTAGATGGCATGATCTTCACCTGACCCAGAGCAAGAAGATGACTGCAGAACAGAAGAACGTGTGTTGAAAGCTGATAGGTGTAAAGATGGACATTAGTTGTTAATAAGTAGAAATATGCATACTGTAATGTGACAGGGCCAGATACTGCTTGTTGATAGGTTGAAGATGCTTTGCTCACAGAGCAGAAACAAAACTAGTTCCTCTATAAATAGAGGCTTGAAATAAATAACTGCACACAATATTCAAGGTAAGGCCGCACCAGTGCAGACCAGAGCGAGACAATCACCTCCTTCAACCAACTGGTGATGCTTTTACATACATTCTTAACTTCCTCCAGATAAATAGTCTTATTAGTTCAGTGCTTAAAGGATATGCTTTGCTTTAGTTTGTGAATAGTCCCACTGCACACATTCTCACAGGATGCAGCAGTAAAATATATCTTTTGTAGTTGCTAGTTAGGCCAGTTTCAAACTGTCCAGTTTCAAACTGGACAGGAACAGAAAAAGTCAAATCCATTAATAATGTTTTATTTAAAATTTTAATTTTGTAGTTTCAGGTTTACTGGAAGTGATGTAAAACAAGAGGGAGCTGGGGAAATAGGTGTTGAAATCAGTATGTTACAAACCCAGGAGAATTTAATAAATTTTCTTTTTTAAAAAACCTTCTGGGTGGTGCATAGCAAAAGAAAAAAAAAAGTGTGGTCAGAATACACCCAAGCAGAGAACTTGAAAAGTTTTTGTTGTTGTTGTTGTGGTATCATTAGTCTCAATCAGCATGATGCAACAGTCAATTGTCTGTGCAAATACCATAAATCATTCACATATCAAGGTTCCATGAATGTAAGAATTTCTTCTGTCTAAATATTTGCATAACATGCTCTACTTTAATCCTTTCACATCAAATGGTGCAATTTTAAATGAGAGCAAGCTACAAATACTATGCCTTGAGCATTTTGTGTGAGTAAGGAGGAGAGGAGGTGGGGAACGTGGCAAGTCTAATAAACAGAAT
Organism: Cephalopterus ornatus; assembly: GCA_013396775.1. Classification (NCBI taxonomy): domain Eukaryota; kingdom Metazoa; phylum Chordata; class Aves; order Passeriformes; family Cotingidae; genus Cephalopterus; species Cephalopterus ornatus. Next base: position 21,924 of record VZRE01015036.1, on the reverse strand, counting down.
CAAGAATTTAATTATTGATATAAAATAAGACAGAAGATTCAGCTTCTTCATCCATGTGCTACAGAGAATTTGAGAAATTTCTGTAAAGAAGATCTTACATGGTGTTTTGGTTTGGGGGTTAACACACCTGGAGACCTGGGAAGCTATAGGGAGCTATCTATATGACTGCAGGAAGTGTCAAGAAAACTCAGATGAATTGTAGTAAGACATAGTTCCTGCTTTCATCCTCCTAGGAAAATGATCTGATCACCAGTTTATGACATAACTGATCTCTCAAACTCTGTTGTTGGAACTACTGCACTGAATAAATAACTAAACATTCAGTGGAGCAGAGGCTTGCTCAAATAATATCTGTGCTCAAATAATTCTCTGGCTTTGTAGGACAGCAGTTTGCTCTTTCCTTAAAACTGTTACAGTGAAGATTTTGTTGCGTGTGGACCTTCATGAAGGGTCTCCATTTTTCTCCATAGTTCTGTTCTGAAGTAAATTATTTCCACTGACAAAAAAAGATATTTTTTAATTAATTATTTTTTATTTATTATAAATATAAATTTTTATTATTTATTATTGATAGTTGTCTTTATTGAACTTTGTATCTCTTCAATGACTTTCAGAGCACAGAACGGGTCTGTTCATTCTTTGAATAATTCATATTGACTCTAACCCATGAGACTGGGCACATGTGTCTGCCCTAAAAGTCAGTGGAAGATTTTCCATGAAGTTCACCATGCAGTGCTTTGAATGTGTTTCTAGAATTCAGATAGTCCCAATTGCTATTAATCTCTTCAGTACCTCTGTCTACATTTTCCCCTCCTTCATCAATGTGATTTGATTTATATTAACCTCTTGTCATGCAAAACAATAGTTATATGTCTAGTCATTTGCAGGATCAAGTTTTAATGCGTAAGTTATGCAAGATGAAACAAGCAGGAGATAGATGACAAATAAACAAGGAAAAATGAGATATTCATAAACTATTTTAAAAGTATCTCTGTATTCTCTTAATACTTATTTTACAAAGGGAATTGTAATATAGTCTATCGAAGAAGTCGATTATTGAGTACAGAATATAGATTTTTTTCATAAACAAAAAGGATATAAATCTCTATTGAGCATGTATTTAGATTTTAAACAAACACGTAATCTACTTTACTACCTAGGATATCATGAAACTCTTTCAGCAGCTGGAATTCTCCCTGTTACATAAGTCAACGTAATTTCAATTCTATTTGCTGATAGAAACAGTTAATACAATTTATTAATGCCATTCATTTGTTGTAGAAGTGCACTACCTATAACAGTGACAGCTTAGCTGCTGTAGTTCTTCGTGGGATCTTTCCCTGGCATTTTTTAATGTTTTAACAATAATGTATCTAGGTAGAGGTGTTGAAATTAGGCTGTTGAATTAGATGTTGAACTTAGGAAACTGATGGCATTTGGTGAAAGGAAAGCCCATCTGGTTTTCAGGTTTCTGCAGTGAAAAAACTAAAACTGAAATTCCTCTCTGTATTTTATTTTATTTCAGGCCATATTTGAGTAAGACTGGCCTCCATCCTGCTTGCAAACTTTCATCATGAGGAAAAGTTTTTATTTATTTGTTGATCGATTGATTAATTGATTATATCTCTGGTCCTTAAAACCCAAGTTTATGTAAAAACATAGCAACTGGATTAAATTGCTTCTGTGGAAAGCAATTAGAGATACAAATACATAATGCTTGAATATGTAGTTTTGTGGTCACTGAGTTGACAGAAGCTGAGCTGGCAGTATGTTTAAACAACACTTTAGTCAGTGAAAATCAGCAGGGCTTTCTATGAGAATGTGTTTAAGAACGGGGATGTTTCAAGACTTCACACTGGAGATAGGGTATGATCACTTTAATCCAAAAATTTTAAGGTTATTTTCTATTTGTAAATATATAGACCTTTAGCTACCGAGAAAAACAGATTAGGTTTAAATATATGAATAGCTGATTCTACTTCCATAATCCACTGTAACAGGTTTTTCTTCCACATCCTGTCTTTCTGTTGGTTACTGATTCCCACCTTTCCCACAGTGAGGCTTGGAGAAGTATGAATAGGTTGTCCATTTGAAGACCTCTCTTAGTGAACAAACAAGTGATCACACTGGGATCCCTGTATCTCAAGACGTTCATATTTAATTGTAGTGCTCTGGAGAGATATGCATATCAAAAGACAAAAATAGTATAAATTGGTTAAGATACAAAGAAAATAGCAAATAATACATGAATATCTTGTGTTAGCAAACAGAAAATATGCATCCTAAAAAACATTAATCACAAATTTTCCTAAGCAAAATATCTCATCTAAGAAATGGAAGCCAGACTAATACAATGTTAGTAGCTTTACTCCTCCTTTCTTTTTATATGCTTAAGTGACTTCATATTTACTTTAAAATACAAGAAGGCTTTTTTTGACTTTGCAGTTTATTCAAATGAAGGACACATTTTTACCTGTGCAAAAATCTGCATGAATTTTCTATGAATAGTCAACTGTCGGTAGGCAGGGGAGCAGATCCTTGGCAGTGGGAGAGTAATCCGACTAATTTTGTTGGAAGGAGACTACAGTATAATACTTGACTTTCTGTCTTCTTCCAGTCGGCTTATAAACTTGAGAGGGTTGAGAAGATGATGAAGTCTTCTAGTAAGCCTCAGAAGAAGAACATTGAGAGAAATGCTGAGAAAATACAGTTTGTATGTGTGGCACTGCCACTCTCAGGAAATGCTGACAAAAAGTAAAGTTTTACCAAGGCAAAAGAGAATTGGAGGATGGGGGTTATTCTGCATATATATTCAGAGAGAAAGTAATCAAATAAGGTCCCTATTTTTCCCTTTTTGCACCAGAATAGACACAGATGAGATTATTACAGTTCAGTTATCCCTCCACTGTAGCAATTACTTTTAATGATGTAAGTATAGTCTATTTTTCACATTCATTCAGCCCTTGATTGAATCTCCATGTGTGCCGGAAAAACAAGAAATTCAAGATAGAAAGGACAAAGCATCACTGATAGACCTACTTTCTTCTCAGCATATATGGTAGAACTCATATCTCGCTATGAATGTTCCTTTGTGCTGCTTTGACATATTTTGACTTTGACAAACCATTGGCCTCCCTTGGAAAAGTTTGTAATGCACATAGTAAAATATGTATATGGAACAGGAACAGTGTAGGGTTTGGACAGTGTTGATGTACAAGCAGAGTTTTGGATCACTTACAGCCACTTTGGAGATGGGCATAATGAGCAGACAGAAAGGGGAAGTATCTTGCTGCAGTTGGTGAACAGTGTCACAGATGGAATGAAAACTTGAGAAGTCCCAGATTTCAGACCCAAAGTGGTTCCTGTAGACTGCCTCTCCTTAGAAGGAATTGTAGATTACTGTGGAAAAGATTGAAAAGAAGGGTAAGAAATGCAACTGACAGGAAAAAAATGTCAGACATTTTTCTGATGCTCAGCAGAACTAATAATGCAAGAGTAATCAGCAGTGTTGAAACTTGGACTTTTTGGGGCCTCTATGTTGATTTTATGCAGCTTTCTTACCCTTTTTGTTATCATACAAAATAGAAAAATGAACAAAGAAATCCTTATAAGTCTATCTATCCAGCCTTTTGCCTTCTTTGTAGTATGCTATGTTGTCAGTGGTTTAAGAGGGGATTCCTCCACAAGGTTTTTCTCTTACCAGATGTGCACGTCCTTACAAATGGAAAAGACAAGGGACTGAGTTTCCATTCCTTTCTGCTCCTAGTAAAAAAGCCATGGGTATTTTTGTCCTTGAAATCAAAATCAGTAGGCAAATAAACTCTCGGAAATGTTAGTGTGTGTTTTTGAAGTCTGATACCTACTATGCTGATGACAACATAAAGACAGGGAAAAATCTGTAAGAGGTTGAGAAGGGACTCATCACTAACAAATATTTTGAAGACAGATATTTGGAAACCCCAAAAGCTAACCTTTTCACACTCAGAGACTGAGGGCAGAGGTGCTTTGATTTCTCTTTAGAATAACATAACAAGTGATGCTGGGAGTTTGAGTCTCTGACTAACTGGTTTATAGTAAGTGCTCACTTATTTGGGGGTCTGAAGCCCAGGTTTATCTGTAGTGATGTCTTCTGTGCGTTATTGCCAAGTCCCAGACATTTAAATTCTGCTTTCTTGGTCTAATAATAATCATCACAAAGATCATCATTCTCTACAGAAAAGTTCAAGGGCAACACACGTGTGATGACTACATCTGTCTTGGATAAGTATTTAACAAGGTGCTAAAAACTGTCATATCTTCTCAAGCAGGACAGTAATTGAAAATTAGTTTCCTAACCACTGGCAGAGTGTTCTGTCTGGAATTTAAGGTAAAAGCTGACAAGGCAACTCTCCGTGCTTTGGCTTCCTCATGGGAAAGGTTTGATGTAGAAATTAAGCTACAGAAGACAACTCGTGATACTTTTTGACTCAGCTCCTCTCCAGAGCATTTTCTATGCCTGATGTAAGCATCTTCTTGCTCAGCATTCTCCTCCCCTTTACACCCCTAATTTTTCCCATGAATTTTTGTATCTAAGCTGAGATTTGTTAGGAGACTAAAATTAGTCTCACTTTTGCCAGGTCTGTCTTTTTCACATCTCAGACTATTATTTGGTAGACAAAATTCTTTCTTTGTACCTCAGCAAAGAGAAACCCTCCATCCTGGCTACTGGCCCTTTTGCAGCAGCTAAAATCTGGTCAACAGTAGGAAAAGCCTGAAATAGCCTCCTGTCAAATATTTGGTCTTCGCGAGGAAAATAGCTACATGAGCTTATATGTAGTGTTTCAGAAATCAACCATCTCCATGGCAACAGTGCAAAAGACAGTGTGGTGATGAACATTTTATTTCATTTACTTTCCCTCACTCTGTACTGCTTTGGTCATCATAATGCATTGATTAACCTTTCCCCTCATTTAGCACTTTTATCTTGGTACTTCAGATAGATGTATTGGAAACTAGAACTGTGAGTACTGTCCATGGAAGTTAGAAAGAACAGGAGTCTGCCTTATCACTGCAGTTTTCAGCGCTAGATCTTTGCTTGCATATTGTTGTTGAAGTCATTGAAGAGACTGCCACTGCACTCATTGAATTAGATATTTTGGCTTATGCAAGCCTGAGTCTTAGCAATATTTCTGGGTTTTAACACAGAGTGTTGCAGTAATTTTCATGACAAAACAAAAAAGAACCACAATATCCAGCAAAGTTTCTATCCAACAAGACTCAACATAACATTAACCTCATATGAACTCAAAATAGGACAATACACAGTTAGATTTAATTTGAGAGACTGACAAATTTCAGGTTTATTGTTATTTTATTTGAACTGAATCCCTGAAGAAACAGAGTAGAATGTTTATTCTTTTATCTGGAAGAAATAACAAAAGAGAAGAAAAATTACATCAGTCACTAAAGCAGCATCTTTATTGCACTTTTAAAGGGCTTGAGACCTCGGTTAAAAAGCAGCTGTAAGAAGGCTGAGAACTTTGCTTTAAAGTTGAAATCTTTGACTGAGAACATGATTTATGGCTGAGTGTTGTCAAGACTTGAAAATTATAATTTTTTTGCATACTGTTTTCCTTGAAAGATCACAGTTCTGAAGCCTGAATGTTTCAGGCTTCCTAGCATATTTGCTCTTTTGTCTTCTTATAGTGCATCAACTCATAAAAATGACTGTCTGACCTTGCTCCCACCTGGGTTGTACAGGTGACTTTTGCATTGTTCATTCTTCAGTCCTCTGCCCAGATATTACAGGCTTCACAGATAAAACTGAGAGCACATCTACACCAGGTATGCAGCCAGAGAATTTAAATTCTTTGTTGGTGTTCAATAGTTTTGTGTTTTTTTATCTCTTCCATAAGCACTTGTATTGCCATTTCACAGATTAGGAAATAGAGCAAAAGGATGTTTTTGTTTACAGTGCCTAACTGATACAAAGTATGTGCAGTATATAAGTCACATTAATAAACATAATTTTGACAAAGGAGTGGGGTTTCCTTTTCTCAAATAAGTATTATTACATTGTTCTTCAACTTATTCATTTTTGGCACCCTCTGTTATACATTCTCCCAGTACAAAAGAAGCAAAGACAAGTCTCCTGACAACCCAGATTATTATCCCAAACAAAGGAAAATACATTCAAATCTGCATCATAACACATAACATTAGGATGTTATATATAGTAATTGAATTTTACACATTATTTTAAGAACAATTCATTTTACAATGCATAATTCTTGAATAGCACTTTAATTAAAACCTTCTCCAGCAAGAGATGGTGTTCAAATAAAGTGTATGCTGCTAGAAATCCATAAGGTAATGACTTCAGAGTGTGTGCTGTGCTGTGCTTTGCTGGACTGCTATAGGTCAGTTGTAATTCCCAATATTTTACATGCAGTGTCTGAAATGCTTCCCAATTTCGCTTCTTATTTTTTCACTATTATTCGATTCCTTGACAAAAAGATCACCAACATATCACTGTATTCTGGAGCTAATATCATACCAATCTAAAATTAAAAGAAAAAAAAATCCATGCAAAAGCATGGTAAACACTGCAACCACTTAAAAGTGATTTGGTCTCAGATTTGATGAAGCAGTGGTAAAAATTGTTTTTAAAAATTGGAGTCATACTGATTTCATTAGGGTTTGCATTGTGTACACAGCAAGCAACCTGTTTTATTTCCCTTCCATATTGACTGACTGGTGAGGTAACCAGTTTTCATCAATTATGGCTGATGTGGCAATAATAATAAATATAAAATAATAAAAAAAATTCATTCATTCCAATCCAGCCCATTCAGTTTTGAATCACTAATATAATGTATTACTGGATATCCATTCTGTTGAGATAACTTTCTTGCAGAGTAATCTTATTACAACAACTGAGTGCTTTGTGATATTGAGAACTTTTTCAGTAAACGATGGGGATTTGTGTCCTATCAATACCACATACTTGAAAGTGCTCACCTGTAAAAATTTACTGGATGGACAAAGCTCAGAGAAGTTTCTTTAGATAAGACACTGGATACCAGATACCTTCTCTACATGAGGGAATTCCTAAATCTGGGGCTGCCTTCTCAGCTGGCTTCACATGCCACAGCTCTGCTGGGTTGTAATTCCTCCTCCTACCATTTCAAAACTTCATTTGAAGAGCAATAATGAAGCTTCTTGGCTTCCGGCTGAAAACAAAAGATTTCTCTGGACAAGGTTTAGAAGCAGATTTCTAACCTATATAAAGCCATAATTGCTCATCCAGAACTACCATCTCAGGGTAGGTAAATAGACTTTTAGCAACTAAGACACAACACTGTTATACACACAGAGGTAAGCAATCTTGTATTTCACAATTATGAACACTTAAAAATGCAAACTCCAAATTCTGCCCCCACTAAATTGAGTTCCTTATAAGGAACAGTAAAGCAATTTAACACACATCTGCATGTTTTTAGCTATAGATTAGCAAATTACCTTCAAAACAAAATGACATTTTTATTACTTGAACACTACAAAAAATTTTAATAGAAGTTTTGGATTTGACTTCTGACATTGAAGTCAATAAGGTTTTAAACAAGTTTAGAGGTTTGCAGAAAATAGTATTTTCTTCTCAGCCACCTCAAATGCTTGTTTCTGAAGCCAGGAGATTTGTCTTCTGTGCTCCACTGTCTGATGAAAAAGATTGACATGAGAATTTGTAGTAATTGTTGATTTATCCTGACCAGAGATACCACTGTTGAATTTCACAAAGGAATGTCTCCCTTCGTTAGTATCTTAAGTTTTTATCAGGCCCTGGAATGAAAACTGAGTTGTAATTCAGTGAAGTATTGAGCACATAGATAACACTTAGTAATTATGGGTCCCAGCAGAGTATGAATGTAGGAATTGTCTGGTGCTTAAAAATAACTATTGCTGAACTTGAGTCAATAAGGATTGATTAACAATATACCAAGCATTGTTATGCTGTTTATTCATCCTTGTTGCTCTTCCTTTCAGTGAGGAAACTGCAAGATCAGAAAAAAATTAGTTGAGAATATTCCAGTGTTCAGGGCCATAAATTTACAATTTGCAGTTCATAAGTATCTGGACAGACACCCAGTATAGTTAGATGTCCATGCCACAAGTGTAACATCATAGATAGATTATTGCCTGGCCATTTAGACCTATCTTAGAGCTCCTGAGACCGGGGACCTCTTTGGCTGGAAGTGGAAAGTCTATTCTTCAGTGTGGTTACAGTACATTCAAAGACCTGAAATTGACAGATGCTACAACTGGACAGATACACCTGACTATGTGGTAGCTTTGATCCTAGAATTGTCAAAAAATGTGCTTCGAACTTGTCCTATTTATCCCAGGGGCCATTTTTATAATTTTCCAGAGGTGATTTTTTTTCTCTTATTCTATCATTCCTCTCATTCACTTTGCCTTTTGACAGCGAAAAATTTAGCTGTGTTGTAAAGACCTAGAAGTTGCCACTTCTAGGGGTTCCCTGGATGATGGAGCCTTCAGAATTCCTGTAAAATGTACACAGTCTTCTTCAAAATGGAAGATTTTGCTGACAGAGGCAGTGAAAAAATTATGATTAATGCGCATTGCTTTTTTGTTATTATATCAGTGGAATAACATATCCCTTTGGGCTTCTGTGCTTGTGTCTGGTGGTCATGATGAGAAAGATTTTTATAGGCTGGTAACAAATAAATGCAGTGCTCTTTCAAGGTCTGATTTACTACTACTGAGTTGGCTCTTAACTGCTGTAGGCTGTTCACATGTGGCAATAATCAATCCCCACATACAGCCCAGAAGCCTCTTGGTTATTTGTAAGACAATTGTGCTATAAAATAATTTTGCACCAATGAACTAAAGAGTAGCAGAGTCCCTGCTTTATCTTATTTTGCATGGCTTCTTTTAGAAAAGGAAGGAAGTTACTTTGGGTGTGTGGTTCTCTCTCTCTGCTTAATAAACAGGCTCTATTTGCACAAATCATGATAGTGTGGGCTAAGGATACATGAAATACTGTGGAACAAAATCAAAAGGGGGGACCTGCATCAAAAGATAGAAGTTAGGAAGAAAAGGAAGCAAGAATTGGAACAATTATCTTCAGATAAATCTTGCCTCATTATGAAAAGCCTCCCATACGTATTCCTTTTTGTTCCTGTGCTCTAGCCCAGACCATGAAGGTAGGTTTCAGTTACTGCTTGCTTATGCTTTCTGGAGGCCTTACAGTACATATTTAGAGTCATTCTTTTCCTTAGAAAGGACATACGAGCATCTTCTCCACTGCAAACAAGTGGAGAAGTATAAGCAATTTTCAGCATGGACCAGTTTTCCTCTCACACAAAAAGAAACAGAAATCTTTTAACACAGGCCTCATGCCTACTTGTATCTGACTCTAGTCTCTATTCTTATTTAAATGGGAACAAAATCTGACTCTTACAGCAATCTGTCTTATGTTTTAAATGTATGACAATCTAATAGACGAAGCAGATGTACCAAAACAACACATACTCTGTTGATAACCCAGATTTATTTCTTGCCCTAAGTTTCTTGCAATTAATCACAGTATGAATTGCTCTACAGGATACCCTTTCTTAGTACACTTAGTTCAGAGAAGTCATCTTGCTGAGTAACGTGCACATAATAAATCCAGCTGCCAAACGTAAATTTTCTAGGAAATCTGCTGTTTTTCTTTTCTGTATGGAAATGTTCTGGAAAATATTACTACTTTTTTATCCAATGGGTCTTTCAATACATTGGTCATTGTTTTGTTTTTTACATTTCCCTCAAATTTCACAATGTAGGCTTCAATATCACATATGCCACTGCAAATCATTCAAGTTTCTGATACCAAGCAAACCAGAATCAGGTAAACTCTGAAAATTCATCTGTCTTCACCTGCATTACTCAGTCCTATCACATATTGTTTATTCTCTATGGGAAACAATGTGTGAAATTTTATATTTAAGAAAATGGAAAGGTAAAAGAAAAGCCTGTGAATCTCCTACATAAAACAAAGAAACAAATTCCGGATTCATACATACTCTGAAGAATGTATTGGCTGGTTTTAAAAAACATTTTTTTTTCAGAAGCCATTCCTACACCTTACTTTTGAGTAGTTATTATGCACTTTGCAATTGCTTCTTCCTGATGAAGAAAAAATGCATCAAGGACTTCCCATACATATCTTACTTCTTTGATACTGTGTTCTGACAATGAGTAAAGTAGCCAACACACTTTCTTGCTTCAGAATTTCCAGATCTTTGAGTGCTTAATGTTACAACGTTCACGATGAGACTCTGTAATTATTTCTTGGGAGTGTGCCTGGGGAATCTTTTGAATTTTCTTTCAAAAAAAGAGGAAAGAGAGGATAAATGATTAAACACTCAAGATGACCAACATGTTTTTTTCCACTCAAAATAAAAATTTGGACATGTAGGTAACTAAAAGTCCCACTCGTGTTGTATAAGGACTCTACAATGAACTATAGGGGGATTTCAGAGGCAAAATGAACAGTTAGATAGAATTTAAAAGGTGTTACATATGGAGAATGGAACAAAACTCAGTGTGAAGCTCCATGCTTCACATCTGCAGTTTTAGTGTTAACTTGAATTGGTACATTAAGAACAGACATAGCATTTGGCATGCTAGATGAAAGTGTCTCCTGGCACCTGAGTAGTTATCCCTCTGTAGTAACAACAGGCATGAGCATTTCTGACATTAAAACTTAATTTACTCAGCTGTTCCTGAAAATTATGGGAAATTTTTGTTACAAAATATCAAGAAAATTAACAGAATCCTAGAAAGAAAAATAAATTAACAAAATCCTAAAATAGTGAGTGTGCATCTCATAAGCAGGAAAAAACAATGTCCATCTCACAGAGTTTTCCAGCCTAAAATTTTAAAAGTACTTAAAAAAACACAGGGAGTGCATCTAAGAAAAAGGCACAGCCTTGGTAAAAGAATGAAGGGGGATGATTCTGGAGCCTTTGGGAAAATTTTGAAAATGAAAAAAGAAACAGATTAATAACTTGAGGACAGAACAGAAAAATGGATTTGCAAGACATGGATAAATGACAGTCATTCAAGTGAGGTCTTTCAAAATTTAGCTGAATCAAGACTCTAAACCTATTCAAAGGCTTAAAAGCTGATATGAAAGCACGTAGACCTCAAAATCTGCCACATTAACAATTAAACTGAGACTGCTACTGCACTGATGTAGGAGAAGGAAACTGCCAAAGAGCTTCTCATCATCTTCTAATCCTTCCCAGACACTGGAAATAATTCATGTGGATAGAGAGCCTTCAACTGCACAAGGAAACATGATGAAGAGGCTGAAGCTGATGGCCTCCACACATACCAACAGAGGAACGGAGGGGGAAAGATTTTTCTCACAGCTATCTATAAATAATTAACTGACAAATGTTATATATTTTATATTAGAAAAACTGCTTTATTAATGGCTCTTGGTATTTGAATTGACAAAAGATTTCATAATTTCAGGCATATATCTACTGTTTTTCCAGATAATTGTATTTAATTCATTACAGATAATGTGCTACAAGCAAAGAACTTCAGAATATGTCTGCTTGTATGGTGTTTTTCTGTCAAATTTATTTGTGTGGTCTCTGCTATTTGCCTACAGTACCTATCTACCCAGCTATCAATAAAACATCTGGAAATCATCAAAACACTTGCATCATTCAATTTTTCACCAAAGCAGCTGCTACAAATTTGTATTGGAAGATGCCCAATATTTAACTTAAAACAGACATCTGTAGCAGGAAGAGTGCCAAAATGTGTTGTAATTGAATTTACATTTTTAGTCACCCAATTTTGAATACACTTGATGTCCTTTTGTTTCTAATACTTACTTTTGAAATGGCATGTCTTGATGAGTTTGAGAAATGATAGTATGAAATCACAGCTAAAAATAAATTACTTTTGTATTACACAAAACATTCTCATCTTTACTCCTACAATACTACATCCTTGCAATAGGCTAAGGCAAGGCAATACCTCCTGAACAGTCTATCATGGAACAGAGGAGGGGAAAATGTTGGAAACTGTAATGATTAAAATCCCAAGTGAGATAGGTCGCTCCAAGGTGGGGATGGAGAGGCTAAATTCTTTTGAGTTGCCACAGAAGAGAAGACAATTTTGGTTCATCCTATTTGTGGCTCTGAAAATAAGTTTCATTTGGTAAATCCTGGGTAGCAAGCCACAGTTTTCAAGCACTTTGGATAAAAGTGACATTTGCTCAGTATAAGCACTTTGTTAAAATCTTTTATGGGAAGAATCATCTTAACAACAAAAGCTTTGAAATTTCCAAATATACTTTTTGATGCTTTTAAATGTTTTCGCTTTTAATTGCACATCTTGTGAATTTAGACTGATGTAGAAAAATTTTGTGTCCCAGTTAGTTAAAGCAGCCCGGAGCAGTTCATCACTGTGTGGGTGTAACCCAAACTGTGTATTCTATACCCTCTATGCCATTCTCCAGAAACTGTT